>APFE030614955.1:0-10706 GCA_000404065.3 Pinus taeda | reverse complement strand
ATAACCATATAGAAAATACTAACTTTAAAATATTGACCATTTTTTTATTTTTTTAAACTACGCAAAAAAATCAAGATTTCATTACAAAGAAAATTGAAAAGAAAAATGAAAACACAAAAACACAAAAAATACACTTAAAAAAAATTCTTACGGAAGAAGAAGACATTAGAAAATTTAAAGTGTCAAAAACAAACCCTCTAAAAAGAGGGGGTTGATGCTACGTCAAAACATTTCAAAATCTGTATGAAAATCACTAACATTGAAAAAAAAATGTTCATACTTGATAGAAAAGAAAATTTAAAGTGTCAAAAATATTCTTAAAAAAAAATTATTCTGGCATCACCAATTCACAAAATCGGGTGATATTTTGCTACCTAAAAAAACGGGTACCAGTGCACTTTCTCGTTTGATTGGTAAATATGTTTACACCAACCTACAATAACAAGCCCCTACGCAAAGCAACATTTCTTGAGACATCAAAGTTTTCTTCTCACCCAAAACTTAAAATACAACAAGAGGAATAATATGCTCCCTGTAATCCTAAAATTTTATAACTTGCTAGGATGGGAAGAATGTAATGGTTAAAGGTAACCATGGAAACTTGGCTTATTGGAGGAGATGCAACTACTAAAAATTTTCATGCATATGAAAAGAACTGAAAGAATATGGAGATACACAATGAAGATGGAAGTTGAATGAGGATATTCAAGGACTAGCAAATCTAAGGGTTGTACATTTCCAAAAACTTTACAAGAGCCCCCAATGAACCACATAGCAGAGATAAATGGAATGAATTACTTCTTCACCATTTTCATGAATGATGAAGAAAATGAATATCTAATGGTAGATGTATTGAAAAAGGAGCTAAAATCGTATTGTATTCATAACAAATGAAGAAAAGAACGAGGTACTGATTTTTGGAGTATAAAATTCTTTATAAGATTAATCTTATTGGTAGAAGAGTTAAGAGTTTCAGGGAAGATGTTGGGGGAATTCAACTCTAATTCATAGCACAAATTATCAATGTCTAACCTAAGGGGGCAGGCTAATTCTTCTGAAATAAGTATTAATGACTATCCATGTATATTGGCACACTCTAGAACACATCCTATAGGCATTTTTGAAAGGATTATGAAAAAGGGACTTAAATTTCTATTCTCAAAAGAAAAAGTAGGGTTCCCTCTCATAAAGTGGAAAGCAATTGGAAAACCATTTGAAGATGTAGGTTGGGGGTTAATATACATTCCTTTTAGAAGGCCCTATACACCAAGAGTTTGTAGAGAGTAAAAAAAGGTGATGGTCTGCATTAATCCTCTATAATTTGAGGAATGAATTAGTCACCTAGCTAACCCTCTTTCAATTCCCATGTGAAATCATCTTAATCAATCTCTCTCTTATGGGTATTAAAAAATTGTGAGAAACTTAGGATAGGTGAGGACACCCAAGTAAGGTTTGAAGGAACTCATAGGATGAATGATCCAACGATTGAACTTCTTCACAGTAATAGTATTTCCCCCTTGCTAATGATGAAAATCCTAACAATCGCCATTTGAAAATAGTGTTAGAAAAAACATAAAGGTCATTCTTAGCCTTGGAAGTTGACTCAAAATATTATTTGAATGACTATGCCAGAAGAGTACAATTTAATTTCAACAAAATCATAGATGAGGAAACAAAATCTTGTCCAAAATCTAAGTACAGAATAAGAGATGAGCAATGCTTGTGCTGAGAGGTTCTCTTCGTCCCAGTATGGTATAGATAATTAAATCAACCTAGATTCATCTTAACTCTAGATTTACCAAGACCTAAGAGGGATCAAATCCCTTGAGGTGCAAACCTATTTTAGAGTAAAAATAAATTTGGTCCCGCTTACCATTTGTTAGATCCATATTTGAGACGCATCTAGGTTGGTTACTAAACAAGTGCAAGCAAAATCAACTGGTGCTAGAGAACTATGTGGAAAATTGAAGGAAAACTCAAAACAAAATTGTTCCATTGGTTAAACCTAAGGAAAAAAAATATTAACTAGGGACACATTACATGAAAGTACCTAGCACGGCCTAGGCAATTATGCTAAACTGGGATGCTCACATTCTCATTATATCTTGAGAGGTCTGTACAGGACATTAAGGGTATAGTAGAAAAAATTGTAATCTTTTTAATTCTTCAATTTAATCCTAAGAACATTTATGTTCTAGAGAGAAACTAAAATATGAAAATTTTATTAACTCGTTAGATTTATTTCTTCTACAATATTTTATCGACTCAAGATGTTTGTAGTAACTTATGTGCTCCTCTTATGTTGAAGTATTAAAGTGTCCATAGATAATGGAAGCATCATGAATTCAAGGTCAAATACACAAAAATTTTACTCTTCAGAGAAAAAATAGTCATTGTATTCGGTTTCAGGTAATACACCTGTTTATGGAAATCAATAAAAAGTTTTTGCAGGTTTGCTTGATATTAGGCATGAATAGAGTGTGTGTTGACATTGTCTATTTTTTCACATTTTTTGATATGTTTTCATTTGGTTTGAAAACTTTAGAAATCCTAACAAAACACCATAGGGTGAGGTCAATGCATAGTAATTTGTTGAATGAATAGTTGTATTTACTAACAAAGAGAAAGTAGCTACTCACTTGAAGGTATGAATATTGGTATATTTTAGGTTTCTATGGTGTGATTTTGTAGATGAAGAACTCAGATTCTCCACAGTGATGTTGTGTTTTGATGATAAAGAATTCAACAGCTATATCTAAAACTTATCGATGTTTCAAATCCAAAATAGAATCCTCTTTTGGATTCCAAATGTAGATAGGTTTGAATATTCCCATTCCCTAGTTCAATTATCATTGATTTTACTTCCTTCAAAGTTTATCCCACATGGTAATAATTACAAATAAAATGTACCTGAAAGTTTATTAATGGTATTTGATGGAACCAAAGGTTTTTCATATGGTATTTTTGGCATGTGACCACTGAGTCAATCAACTTAACTAAGGAGCCATGATGGCTTAATTTCTTATCAATGGTTCCCTTGTAAAAGTGTGCCAGCCAATTTTTTGAGGAATCAAACTATTGTGGGGGCTATAACACTACCTCACCTTCATTGACCCAATTTTCTTGTCATGGCCTCCTTAATATAGATCTAAAAAGTTAACATTATTTAAAAATATATCCACACAAGTTATACCCAAACACACAAAAAATGCAATTGTTGATGTACCTTCCCTTTCCCTACCTATCATGTTGAATGTGTCCCCTGGTACCAAAGTGTTACACAAACACACACACACATACAATTTTTTATGGACCTTCCCTTCCCCTACCTGTGATGTTGAATGTACCCCTTGGTACCTAAGTGTTACAGAAACACATACATAAATATATTTTTTGATTGTCCTTCCCCTATGTGTCATGTTAAATGTGTCCCTAAATACCTTGTCAAGCTTCAAGTGCAAGAAAGAGATGAGGAGCTCACCAAGATTAAGGAAGAATTTCGTTAAAACGAGAGAAATCATCATGAAGAAGTCATATCCATGAAAAATAAATTGGATACAAGGAGATACCTTTTCAAGCCACCTTGAACAAAGGCACAAGAGCTTGAACAAACATGAAGTAGAGATTGTTCAATAAAAGGAAGAGGTCTCCTCCCTTAGATCTCAATTAGATGAAGAAAGGAAACAAGCATAAGGAGCTAAGAAGGTGATGGAAGCTTTGACATTTATATAAGGACAAGTTGATGAAGAAGAGAAGGAGAGAAACACCATTATATGCCAACTATAAGAAAAGGATGATGATATCACCAAGTTAAAATTATAAATCACTTCTCTTAAGGCCGAATCATGTGGAGCAACCAAGATGATGGAAGAAATAAATAATAAACTAGTTATGAAATACGAAGATTGTGAAAATTTGAAAGGAGGAATTGTCTTTCTTAAAGAAGAATTTGACTTTCTGAATAAGAACTTGAAAAGTTCTCAAACCTTAGATGACATCCTAAGTCATCAAAGGTCTCCCCTCGATAAATCAGGTCTTGGCTATGCAGGTGAATCCTCAAGCAAGAATTATGTAAACCCTAATGATTCAAGCAACAAAGATGTGAGGAAGCATGGAAGAAATGTTGATAATCCTAATTCCAGCAAAGGTGGAG
This sequence comes from Pinus taeda, assembly GCA_000404065.3. Classification (NCBI taxonomy): domain Eukaryota; kingdom Viridiplantae; phylum Streptophyta; class Pinopsida; order Pinales; family Pinaceae; genus Pinus; species Pinus taeda. Next base: position 6,553 of record APFE030614955.1, on the reverse strand, counting down.
AGAAGAGTCAAGACAACTATGGAAGAAAGACTCCTCCAAGAAGAAATTAAAATGGTGTCAAGGATGCAAGCAGCAATGGTTATCATCAAAGGGTACCAAGGCGAAAAGACTTTAGAAGTACATCAAAGAAACATTCTTCTCCGAGGTACCAAAGTATATTTCTTGGTTATTACTATTCTTGTACAAACTTTGGGCACATTGCAAAAGATTGTAGGGCATATCAAAAAGATAAATATAATGGTCCCCATCAATCTCCAAGGAGAAATTTATCAAGAAGAAGTCATGAATTCTTATAATTTCATGAAAAACATAGAGTGCTTCAAGTGTCATATCATTGGACATATGGCATGTGATTGTAACCTGACTTGGGCCCCTACACAAGGAAGAACCATGCTAGAGAAGAAAGTTATACAAGTATGGAGAAGGAAGAAAATTGAATCTAGAAGTCCCTTGAACACTCTATCCAACAACACATGTTGACTTGATGAAGTTATCCTTGATATTCCAAGTATTTTATGGGGAGACTCTTCCAAAAGGAAGACCATACATACAATTAGGGGGAGCTTATGATGATTAAGCATTCTTGCAGAAGCTATCCATGAATGGGCCCTATGAAATCCTTGATGAACCACATGGACGATCATTCTTTGATACATCATCTCTTAGTAGCATTTCCATTGAATAACATGATCTTGTATTCATCCATGAACTACTCTTGAAGATATCTTCCACTTGATCACTAAGAAGGTAATCATTCATGAGCTATAGGAGGTCATGCAGATAGGGGGAGTTGGTTGCATGAAAGAATGTGAGTACATCTATCATGGATCACATTGCTAGAAAGAAGAGAACCATGATAGGGGGAGTAACATAGCCATGAAGATCTATTATTCATGAAGAAGAGAAGCAACTTCACAAGGGGAGTTCTTGGACACCCTGTTTCCCATTGATGTGAAAGGGGGAGAGAGTATTTGAAAGGGAAATAATATTTCCATCAACGACAAAGCGGGAGATTGTTAATCTAGGTTGTCATTGATGTCAATATTTGATCGTTGATATAGCAGTGTCTAGATGGAAAATATTCTTGAGGGTGCCAGAAGATGACTACAACTCTTGTACACTACCTCTAATGATCTTCATGAAGACAAACATCCAATAATGTTGAAGGAGACAAGGTGATGAAGAAGGAAATGAAGGACATGATGGTGTCCCTAGATTGGAGAAGGCAAGCATGATGGTGTCCCTATATTGAAGAAGGAAAGCATGATGATGACCCTACATTGAAGAATGAGATGACATAATAATGAGGACCCTATGAAGACTAGGACATGACAGGGACACAATTATTAACAATGAAATCACTATGAATAAGCCCTACAATCCATTTACGCACTAAATAATTAGTCACATTAAAAAATATTTTTTTCTACATTAGAGGTAGAATTATTCCATGAGACATACACCATCTTAAGGAACATAGTTTTTCCTTTCCAACGAGCTATTACTCATCCTGAAACTCCAAGTGGTTTAAACGTTATGAATTTTACAAGTTAAGGATATAAAATTGGTCCTTGAGCCGACTTGTGCAAGCCTTCTTATGTCGGCCTACTCCAAAGACGTGCCCGTTCACTTTGAATAGCGGAAAACACTATAAATATATTATTTTGTCCTCATTTATGTGAGAGAATTTTGGTGATCATTTTAGAAGGTAGGAATAGAAGATGAGCAGAGGTCGAAGAAGACAAGAAATAAATTTGTTTGAGCTTTAATACCACTGGAAAAAGATTATTTATTGGCTCGAACAACGTGAAGCATCACAGGTCAATAGCTCTTGCTATTGGATGGAGTAATGGCCTAGCCATGGTGTCTTAGATCCTTGTGCAAACCACTTCTTGTAGCTCAGACTATACAAGAGTAAATTCTCGGCCTCCCTATGATCAAATAATTAAGGCAAAGCTACATGCACTAGTGGATTTCTATCTGATACACTATAGGACAATGTTTTCAACACTTATTGAGGCTTTGTTTCGACCTTTCTGAAGCCTCTTCTACTGCAAGAACAAATCTATGTGACAATAGTATTTGAGACATTTGAACCTTTGTTTTTGAGGCTTAATTCGAACTTCCTGAGGCCCATCTGAGACATGTACTGGAGGAAGATTTAGGCCCTGTCTTAAGACATCTCGGCTGGGTTAATTTGGCCTAGATTAGGAAATACTTGAAGCTACTATTGAAGCTCATTTAGACATGATATTCTGAGCTTATACATGCAATATTAAAAGGAATTTTAAAGGAGGAAAAATAAGAGTTTGTAAGCATACCTTAAAGAAGATCTTGAAGTAGTTTTTGGTGCCTATTGTGAAGAAAACTTTCACATTTATCTTATTCTTCAAGAAAGAAAAATTAAAGGAGCCCTTGTTGAAGTCTTGATTCAAACTTGTGACAAAACCTGTGGTAAGGTATTATGAGAAAAAAAATGCCATTTTTCTCATAACGTTTTCCTAAGAAACTATTGGAGAACTATTGGAGCAGCTATTTAAGGATTTTCAAGGTAGACTTGGATTAGCATTGGGGAAAATTATTTTAGAGAATTTTTATTAAGGGTTTCCTAAAGTAGCTTATCTGAGGATAATTGTGAAGAGCATAAATCATTTTTGAAGACATCTTTTGAGAACCATTGAAGATTCCCTTGGAGAGTTCTTAAAGAAGCCTTTGAACACGCTGAGAGTAGGCATAAAACTTGGGCTACCTGTTGAAGACACGTTGAAGGTCTTGGAGATATCATTGATGCATTGAAGCAATCATCAGGTGACCTTGGAGATATTGTTTGGGTATGATGAAGAACAATGTTGACAGCTTCTAATTGACAAGGTTGTCATTGATGCTGTTGCTTGGAGATTACAGTGAAGATGAAGATTGATAGGGCTTTGTGAAGAAGTCTTTGGGAGTCATGAAGTACAATCAAACATATCTTGATAAATAAAAGCTATATGATTGGTGTACTTGGCATTGGCGCTCCTAAGATCAAGGTTGGTGCCTTGGATAAGATAGGATTGAAGCCCTAGAGGTTGAAGCCTCACTAAAGTCAAAGTAGGTGCTTGGCACATCCTAGGAAGGAGCCTGGTTGTCTTCATCAAGGGTTGGAGCCCTACCTATATTGTACTTGATTCATTGTAAAGATTATGTTAATAAAAGAATTTATTTCTATTGTTCATTTTTTGTTCTAAATTTAAGTGATCTAATTAGTAAACATAACAATTGAAAAGAAATATCGATTCACCCCCCTCTTAGTATTTCGAACAATTCAACGTATAATAATTTAAGATCTATGGGATTTGATCCATCATCATACTCATGTTGCATACATATTTTAGATCAAAATATTCACTAATAACCCATAAACTGCACACTTAACACTTTGATCACCATCTCCATATATAGATTAGGCCTTAACCAATACCTTAGGCCAAACCCTTAGTAATGTCAGTGTTGTTCTTTGACGGGATCAAATATCCATTGGCGAACTCATTACTATGGGTCATACCATGATAAAGATCCATGTTATTCAAAATATCATTGTGTGGAAACCGTAAGCTTGTTCTCTTCTCCATACTCACATGTGTGCCTGACTTTGCTTCATATAACCCATGTGTATTTCTCAAAACATCACCTTCATCATTCTTTTGTGTCTGGACTGCTATGCCTTTATCCAAACTCTCTATCACATATGTGCACATCCTACTACCATGATGTTGATATATTTTACAAAGTAGGTTGCCATCAAGCATAAGATATACGCATCCTGCTACAAGTAGGTTGTCATCAAGGACAACACATTAGTCATAATGCCAATAATCTCTCCCTTTGGCCTTGATGGCAACCACTTTGGTGTTTGGTCACCACAACCTATATATATCTTGAAAATACATAAAACTAAACACAAATATTTTAAAACACCAAGTTACTCTCCCCCTTTGACCTCAAGGGAAAAGGGCTAACCAATCCTGAATGAAGGCTTCTCTCCCTCTATTGACATGAGCATTATAGATCTGATCTACTAAGTATGAGCACTGAATATTGACCATGATCCTCCTAAGTACATGTTAAATTTTCTAAAGATATACAAATAAGTACATGAATTTATAACTCCACCAGACATGACCTTCCTATTACCAATGAAACATACTTACATTGATCACCCAACACAGTGGGGTTACACATTTGACTCAACATTATTTTAGAGTCTGAAGATTGTCCTACCATGACATCCTTTTTGCCTAATGATCCTCTCCTTTTCATATATATTTACCGCTTAAATAAAGCCATATGTACCACGTTTTGATGACGGTATTAGTATGTTTTCTTGTTCATATTTAACTGTATACCCTATTGTTTTATTAAAGTTGCAATTGGCTACCGAATCAGTCTGTTTCTGCAACTAATCTAGGTTTCCATAGATGTCTTCATTGTTCGCAAGGTTCCAGAGTTCCAGGTCAGTAATGAAAGGTGCAGATGGATAGAGGATGGCTCCCATGTTGATACCATCCTATCCACTTGAAATTGTTTGCTAAAAGAAGCACATGAGATTACGATCAAACTCCAAGTCAACCGCCGAATTAATGCAAAATAGAACTCGAGATTAGTTGAAACCTTATCGTTTTTCTTTCAGAATATCAAATCGATAGTTTAGCGATATAAGTTTAGATATGTTAGAGATATTAGGCTTGAAATATTCATACAGTTATGCCAAGAGACTTGCCATAAAGCTAATGTCCGCACTGTTATTTGGCTACACGCTGAATGATATGATTGTGAACAGTTTGTGAATTTCGTGCATAGAATTGGTTTTTGTGTGCAAGCGTTGTGTTGATTTGAAGCTCTGAACTACTATGTGGAGGGCCCTTACAAACAGGGGTAGGTTTTAATGAATTACAATCTGATTTCCTTTAATTCTTCAATTGCTCTGTTTTGTGTGACAATGCTACATAATGATCTCGCCAACGAATTGTTATCTGCATAAGAAATTTAATTTGATTTATACCTAGCTTAGACTGTTATCTAATTTTCTTTATACCTGGTACTATACGATTCTTTCCTTTGGTTATTATATAGCATAATTAAAGTTTGTTCAATTCACAATATATATGTTTCTTGGGTTACTCTGTTTCAGTAGAAATTGAATAAGTGAGAAGTCCTCTCCTAAACAATTGAGTTCAACAATATTCCTTCATTGCTGATAGAATATGTTTCTTTTTGCACTTAGAAGATTAAGAGCTGAAACATAGAGATTCAAGATCATAAATTCCAAGCAATTTAACATAAGTAAGACCACTCCCACATCAGCTACAAACTAATTGGATAGAGATTAATCCCTAGTAAACTTAATCAACATCCCTAAGGATTACGACACTAATACAATTGAAAAATACCACCCCCATCTTAAGTTTAGATCTTAACAAACACATAATGACCAAATGAATAACTTCTAAGCACATATTGTGCGCCTGTACTTAATCAGTCTATGCACCCTGGTTGACAGTTTATGATTGCCAATTCAAGAACATTAAATTGACCAAACATTTTGGCGCTGTTGCCGGGGAAGTACAATTAGAAGTAAAAAAAACCATGATCCGAATTTAAACAGGAACGCAATAAAATACAGAGATAACCGTATACATAAAGATGCAAGAAAAATACTACTTCATTTCATTAATGGAAAATACTAAAATATGCTTACAACCGGAAGTAGAAATAAACCAGCTAGGGTGATGGTAGCATATCTCTGAGAAGAGATGTGTGGCTACATGCCTCTGAACTATGTTAAAATGAGGCTCGAAGGCCTATTTATTGTTGAGAAACAATGGAAAACCCTTCACATTCCAAAACCTAACCATAGAAGATGAAACGCCAAATTGTGGGCCCCGTTTTTGGGTAGGTTGGTACATCAACTTCCTGGGGTCACGAATTGGTCGTATTATCTCCGTTTGATGCGCATGATAGCCCGTTAGAAAGATATCTCTGAGGACTACGACGGAAAAGACAAATTTTAGACAAAAAAATCGCTGGCGGTAGATTTCCCAAAAAAAGTCGTTTAGGGCCTCAACACAGCTCCGGAAGTTTAGGACCCGAAAAACGGCTAAAAATAGTAAACTGTGCTATAATTAAGGAAACTGAAAAACTGAAAGAGACAGTTGTGGGGGTCCAAATGGGATAGGTGAGTGGCCACCAACATCCACCTGGATCATTCCTCCCCCCTTAGGAAGCAATGGTCCCCATTGCGTTGAGTTCCTCCATCTGCTGAACTTGTCCTGCAATCTCTGATGTGTCCCGTAATGGTGGGAAGCATGGTCGATGACGGTCCACATTGAACACTTGGTGCAGGCGAAGGAATGGAGGAATGATGTGCGCCAAAGCATTGTTTCCCGTAGCCTTGGTACTGGTGTAAGGACCATGTCGGAGTAATCTGAGCTTCTGATGGGTTCTGGTAAGGCGTTCTTTCTGTCGATGCAACCGGACTTTGTTGCCCACCTGAAACTTGTGTGGTACCCCTGTG
>APFE030614954.1:54847-69217 GCA_000404065.3 Pinus taeda | reverse complement strand
TATATATGTCAATTGCTATTAGACTGTGGGAATTAATGGATTAATTTGTTCAAATAATAATAGTAGACCGGAAATAACTTCCATGTAAGTAGCTGAAAGGAAAATTATGTGTATGCTGCAAAAAATACCATTAGATTTAATAGTGTATGCTGGTAAAAGTACCATTAGATTTAGTAGTCTTTATTAAAGAACAAATGGGAGAATCAAAATAAGTATATTTCAATATTGGAAAATAAGTTTTAAAAAAGTATAATTCAATATATAAATGTCACAGAACAAACATAAACCACCAAAATTTCCTTTTTTTTGGAGAACATTAGAATGCTAAAACTCTTGCTAAGAAAACCGAACCCTGAGTAATAGGGACAAAGAAAAACAAGCAATTAAGTATAAACATAATGAAACAACATTCACAAATTAAGAACAGAGAAAATTGTAAAATTAATAAAATGAGAAATACAGTACGCAGTGGGAATTAAAGAATCTCATTATGCTAGCCTCACGAATTGGGGCAAATACCCTTCGCCATATCAAAGAATTTAGTAAGATAACTAAAGTTGCTAAATTGTGTTAATAGGAATGAAATTCGAACGACTGTTGAACCTTTAAATAGAAAAATTGCATTACATAGTCATATAAGTTAACTATAAATCAAGAACTGTAAGTTCTCAAAACAACATTACAAGTTGGCTAACCAACAGTTGAATAAGATAGTCCAGGTTGAAACCCCTCTAGAAAAAACACAAAAATCACATCCGCTTGAAAGATAGTGGAAAATTTTTTCAAATTCATAATTTAACAAGTAAACTTTAAAGAGAAACCCCATCTCAATTATGCAATAGCCTATCGCCCTTAAGGGCCAGCCTGTTCAAAATACATTCAATATTTTAACAATACAGTAAAGTCCAAATAGAGTCCTATGAGAGTCGAAACCCCAAACAACAAGAATCCCTAAGAAATATAGTACCCAAAGGAGAATTTGGTGCACTTCGAAGACCGAGTAAGAGCTCCCACTCGTTTATTACACAAAACATGAACACCTGTAAAACCATCCATCCCAACTAGGAGGAGTAACCAAATTAATAGGTGAATCATGAAAGTAAATCGAACTATAAAAAAATGAGTTTCATTCGAAATCGTAGAAAAACCAATTCGGAAATTAACTCTCTGAAATTTCTTATGCAAACCCTCATCATAGCAGAGTGTCGAACCCAAGGCTAGTACACCTACCAAGAACACTAGAGGTAGTTAGAGTTCATAATAAGGCATTCATTGGAAAATAGTTCAGAGTATCAGTTAAAAACCATGATCATTACCTGATGAGTGACTTCGGTGCAAGCTCTCGACGCCGAAGAATGTTGACCCATAGGCTAATATGCCTACCACGAAGGCCAAAGACAGTTAAAAGCCATGGTTCAACAAAAACAAACCAATTTTATAGTGCATTTCGAATAAAAGAACCTATGAGCACCTGGGTATGGAGAAACCCTTCTGTGTTAAGGTATCCAACTCTAGGAAGGAAAGAATGACGAAGAAGCATTGCGTTTGTCGAGACATAAAAACCCAGGGGAGCTCTCTACTATGTGATCCAAACAGCGAACGAAGACTGTCAATCTGAAGCTAGCCCCGAGGCCACCAACAGAGCGATACCTCCATAAAGACTCCAGCTAGGAGAGGTCTCCACCTAGGCCGAAATGACAACCAAAGTTATTAATGTAGTGTGGGAAATCGTTTCGTAGTGGCATTATCACTCAGAAGTTGGACAACTATGAAGTTAGGCTTAAATTCCATAGCGCGAACAAAATCTTTATACGACGAAGGGACAAGTGCAACATAGAAAGCCCGCTCCCCATGTTTTAAATTGTAAATATAATTATGAACAATATGAAATGTCACGGTGGTCATGTTGAACCGAATTCGCACTCTAACCAAAATCACATGGCTCTAACCTTTTTTAGTTCTATATTAAGTCGCATTTGTTTACATAGTAATAATTCAGTTATAATTACAGTCTTGGTAATAATGCTAGATTTATACATAGTCCTGTATTTAATTACATGTTTTTTTTATTTATTTTTTATGGTTGTATATTTTTACTTATGGGTGTGTGACATATGGTATCAGCACGCTCAGGTTGCAAACACTGAGACCATTGAAATAAAGAAAATAACATCAGTGATGTGCACAGAGGAACTAGGGAAGCAGCTAGCATGAGGAGAACTGGAAATCCGCCACACAGGTCAGTAATGGGAGCAAGACCAACACCATTTCAAGAAGGAAATCTCGAGGTGTGGGTGCAGCTAGGCGATGAGTCACGAAACACCAATGCAGATATCATGGAGACTGTGAAAGAATTGAAGTATGAGATGGCCTGACTATGGGTAGATAACGAACAACTAATGCAGGAGAAGGAAAAGATTATGAAGAGTCTATATGATAGACAAAATCATAGGCCACTAGTCCCTAGACCTGAACATAGAAATATGATAGGGGAACAAGAGTTTCGAACTGAGAATATGGAAACAAAAAGCGGAGAAGAAAATCATGAAGAAGAATCAGATAATGTGTCAGAACACAAGACACAAAAGAAACATAAAATGGAACTTCAATGTGAGTTTCGAAAAATAAAGCCTCCTCTCTTTGATGGTGAATAGGAAGAGGCATTGGAAGCATGACTCATCAATATGAACAAGTATTTCCAACTATACGAGTATGACCATAATCTAAAGGCCCGTTTGGCCATTTTCCATCTACAAGGCAAGGTCACACTGTGGTGGGAGGAAGAAAAAATAGTTCACGAGGTCAATGAACAAAGCATAACGTGGGAAAAGTTTTAGAGATATTTTAAAGAAAAATATCTAATGGAAAGATTTTATGACAAAAAAGTAAAAGACTTTCAAGATCTCTGACTAGGCCAAATATCCATGGATGAATTCATAACAAAGTTTATGTCATTATTTCGGTATGTCCCATACATACGCGAGGAAAAAGCAAAGGTGCAACGGTTTATCAGCAGTCTCCCATTGTTCATGAAAGAATGATTTGAGTTTGATAACCCAAAAACCATGGACGGAGTTATTCGTAAGGCACAGATATGCTACCAACAAAACAAACCAAAGGGAGATATGAACAAGAGGTGGGCTGATAAAAGGGAAAGTAAATTTATTCCCAACCATAAGGGGAATAAGGGCACAGGAAACAAAGGATTTTATAAAGGTCAAACTAGCCAGAATATGAATAGGAATCAACCTATCTTTAAAGTACTAAGCGAAACCAAGATGAATGAGAAATTTGGTAAAACGGAAGCAGAATTAACTAATAGACCACATGTACAATGTTATAGATGCGGAGGCCCGCATTATGTCAAAAAATTCCTACACCGTAAGGGAGCTGATCATATCTCACAAATACAAGAAGCATCTACTATGGGAGAAGTGGTAAGAAGCATTCCTAAAATTAACGCTGCCCTTGAAGTTCATTAGGCAGAATTTCAGCTAACAATGGTTTAATTTGAAGGTACATTTTTTTACCAAACCATATATATTTTAATTTATGCCAAAGCCACTTTGAGTTATATTAGCGCCAAGATAGTAGAACAATGTAAATTTCAAGCCATTAAGTTTAAAAATCCTTGGTTAGTATAGCTAGGCACAGGAGAAGAAATGAGAGTTTTGGCTAAAGTAAGTAATTTCCCTTTAAAATTAGCTAATCAACCTATCATGGAAGATTTGGTTGTGTTATCCCTGGGTCATACAACATCCTTATAGGTATGGATTGGTTGGAAAAGCACTAGTCCCTCATTAACTGTAACACCAAAACTATTAATTATCGGGATGAGAAAGGGGAAAGGCAGGAAATTCAAGGTATTCAAAAACTTATGCAATTAAGACCTGTAACAGCCTCCCAATTAGAAAAATGCATTAGAAAAGGCTTCTAAGTTTATTGAACAAGTAGGGTATGCTCACTCTAAAGATAAAATTATTTCATTAGAAAATATACCTGTGGTACAAAATTTTCTAGATGTATTTCTTGAGGAAATTCTGGATCTACCACCAAAAAGGGATGTAGATTTCACCATTGAGGTAATTCCTAGAGCTGCCCTGGTTTCCTGAGCCCCTTACCGAATAAGCATACCAGAGCTTACATATTAAAAATGCAGTTTCAAGAGTTTCTTGATAAAAAGTATATCTGTCCTAGTGTGTCCCTTTGGGGAGCTCTGGTATTATTTGTTAAAAAGAAGGATGGAACACTGCAAATGTGCATGGATTACCGTCAGTTAAATAAGGTGAACATTAAGAACAAATACCCCCTTCTTTGTATAGATGAATTATTTGATCAGGTGAAAGGTGCAACCGTGTTCTCAAATATTGTTCTCCACTCTAGTTATCATTAGATTAGAATAAAAGAGAAAGATACTGCAAAAACTTCGTTGAGGACTCATTATGGACATTATGAGTTCATAATTTTTCCATTTGGGATAACTAATGCCCTAGCAACCTTCATGTGCTTCATGAATAATATATTTCATCAGTTCTTACACAATTTCGTGCTAATCTTTAGATGACACACTGATTTACTCTTGGAGCATAGAAGAACATAAAGAGCATCTCCGTATTGTTCTGCAAATCCTAAGAGAACACCAACTGCACGCTAAATACAATAAATGTGATTCTTTAAGGAGCAAATTGAGTACTTGGGACATGTCATCACCAAGAATGGAATCGCAATGGATCGAGAGAAAATAAGAACTATCATGGAGTAGTTGATATTGAAAGATGTAGTTGACATAAGATCGTTCATGGGCCTAGCTGAATATTATAGACAATTTGTGGAAGATTTTGCTAAGGTGGCATATCCTATTACCTCTCTGCGAAAGAAAGGAAAAGACTTTAGGTGGACCCCCAACTATCAAAGGAGCTTTGATCAGCTCAAACATCTACTCACCATCACACCTATTTTGAGCATTGTTGATTCCAATAAAGAATACGTGGTTTGTACGGATATTAGCAAAGAAGGTGTAGGTGGCATATTAATGCAAGAAGGTAGGGTTGTTGCCTATGCGTCAAGAAAGCTTAAAGATTACAAACAAAAGTATTTGGCATATGACTTAGAACTAACAATGGTGATTCACGCCTTAAAGATCTGGCGACATTACTTGATGGGTAAAAAATTTCTGCTAATCATTAATCATCATAGTCTCACAAACTACTTCAAACAACGCACTTTAAATGCTAGGCAAGCCTGTTGGGATGACTTCCTAAGTGAATTTGATTTTGAAATCAAACATTTGAAGGGAAGAGAGAATCGGGTTGCAGATGGCTTAAGTCACAAGGTAAATTGTTTGTATGATATTTCTTTTAGATAATCACGAACTATTTTTTATGAGAATATTTGTGAAACAACCATGCAAGATTTCTATAGATCAATAGATTATGCAATATACTAAAGCATAATACAAGATCTACTTCTACAACAAACTTTGTGGAATCTTAATCGAATTGAGAAAGATCAATGAGAACACATATAACTAACAATGAAAAATCAATCACACATAACACAAAAGAAATAACTCGGGGAAAGCCTCAGCCTAAAACCCCAATCTATGTATTATCATACAAGTGGAAATCTTGTTCAAGTTACAAAAAGAATTAGCTCTCAAGCTATCCTGCTCTCTCTGTAATCAAACAATGTTGCTCATAGATAGTCAAAGGCTTCTCCAAACCTTCTCCTCTACCCTCCAAGCCTCCTATTTCCTTGCACAGTTTTCCTTGGGGTCTAGTGCTGCCACTTGTGTGAATTGGCCTCTTCATGCACTCACTAACCTCTGATCTAACTGCACAATCCTAAAGGAGATAAATCCTTCTGCATGGATGAGTTTCCTTTATAGGAAAAATTCATCCAATTGATAGTACATTGTCCCTCCTCTAATTTCAACTGGGTCTCTGACAGAACTGATATGCATGAGTTATTTATGAGAGAATGTTCAGTTATCTAAAGTGCAGCAGTTACATGCATGCAAGCATTAACTAACTGAACTCACAATTAATTCAACAAACTCTTTGAATTAATCTAATTGGACTTGACATAGTTAACTGAGCCAACTAATTACAACTCATAATAACAACTCACTCCTATCTCTTTAACTAATGGATAAATCCCTTAATCAAAGGAATAACTATTGCATGTCCTCACATAGACTTCATGTTTATTTTTCCTTACCTAATTAACTCAAGATGAATTAATTAATTATTTTAAAAACAATTGCTAAGATCACATTTGAATTTTTACTTTTCTATTTTAGTTGAGGGACTAACAAAAATAGGAATCTATCCCTTAGCAATGCTATTTATAGTACTTCCATTTTTTCATTCCTTGCTGCTATGTCCAACACTCGTACCCGAATTGCTATTTTTAGAACTTCTATTTTTAGCATTTCTTGTTGCTATTTTCAACACTCTCTCTCAACAAGAAAAGCATTCAGCTCAAACCCAATCCTGAACCTTTGGAATGTTCTGCATGAAACACTTCTCCTAAGTGTGGTTGTTCTAGCAACTCGAGCAACAAAAAAACCTCCCAACTGACCTCTTTGCTAGGCTAGAAACATCCTCTGATGCTGAAGCTCCATCTGCCGCTGACAAGTGCTCTCTCAATGACCTTTGAGCTGCTGTGACACTCCATTCATCTCTCACCGTTCCACACCTCTCTGTGCCATCCTGCACTTGCGCAACACTCTTGTGCCTCTCGCATTGTTGTAGCTTGCTGGTTCTGCACTGTCTTAGGATTCCTGCACTGTAGCTCTCTCTATCGTTCCATCCGCATATGTTTCTACCCACTCAGCCAGTCCTACTACTCCTCGTCGGGGCTCCTCTAGCAAAGGTCTAATCAAATAGGTTGGGTACCTCAATGATCCTGCCCCTATTCTAGCCTTCTTAGAAATGTCACTTCACATCACCCCACCTCCAACCTAGAGGTATGGATGCATGTGATCCCTCTACCCACTTGGCTTGAAATTTCCCCTTACTGGAGGTCTCTGTAGGAGTAGATGTCTCTACTCGATATCCTCTTGGCTTCTCTAGTTTTGGCCGCTCCACAACCTCCTGAAGCTGCTTCACCAATCGTCTAAGACTTCTCTCGTGGCTGCATGTTGAGAGGTAATGTACTCTCCCTCTCAACCACCAAGTCTCCATCAGTTGCCTTGTTCCTCAAGGCTTTGCATGCATCTTGAACCTCAAGAGCATACATGTTCTTGACTCGTGAACCGATCTGCTTCACCTATCTAGTGGTGATGTGTCGAAGGAAAACCTTTCCCTTACTGAAGACTACATCATAGCCTTTGTCTTCCAGCGTAGCGATCGACACCAAATTTCTCCTTAGTCCTGGTACATACTTAACATCGGTCAAGGTAATGCGGGCTCCATGCTCCCTCTAAAAAAAACCGTCCCTACATCTAAGACACTATACTTTTCATCATTACCCATCGATATGAGTATCTGGATATCTTTCTCCTCCAAGGTAATGAAAAGACTCTTGTCACTGGTCATGTGGAAAGAAAATCCACTGTCAAGAAACCAACCACATCCCACTATGGATGAAACCATGCATGTGAAGAAGGTGAAATCCAACTCGAACTATGAGACCAATGCCTCACCTTCAGATCCTTCCTTGGATCCCATCTTAGATTTCTTCAGTGGACAATATATAGCAAAATGGCCCACCTCATGACAATGAAAGCATCGCACTTTCAATTTGTCAAACTTTTTCCCAACATGGGAAGAAATCAATTTGGGATGAGAATCCTTCTCTTTCCCTTTCTTTTCCTTACTCACTAAGGCACAATTTTCTTCATCCTCCTTGGATAATGAAGATCCATCTCTAGTGCTTCTTCTTATCTCCTCCTGCATTAGATCAGACCAAAGTGTTCCCAATCTGGCATCTTCCATTAACTGAGTCTTGGTAGCTATTCTAAATCTTAGGAAGACCAAGGAGTGCAAGACTCACCATGTCATCATCAATGGTCATGATCCCTACACTTCCAAGCTCATCCCTGCAGGTGGTGAGCTTGTTCAGATATGCAGAGATCGTGTCGCCCTTTTCACACTTGATCATACGAAGCTTGTCTTTCAGCACGAACTTCCTCTGATCGCTGTTGTTCTCATATATATCTTTCAATGTTTTCCACATCGAAAATGACGTCTCCTTCCCATGGAGGCTCGACACAATGTGGTCTCGAACTCCCTCCAGGAGGATTCTCCTTGCTCTAGCCACACATTTCTTCCATTCCGTCAGTTGACTAGCATTAATCGGCTTGGGGGCTTCTTGATCAATGAAGTCCTTTAGACTGTTATCCTTTAATACTGCTTCCATGTGATCCTTCCAAGCTATATAATTCGAGCTGCCATCAAGGGCATACTTGAGTCTTAAATCACTGAATGCCATTGGTGAAATTGAGATGTGATAAGAACTCGATTTCTATATTCAGGAACCACAAACTTCAAACTTCTCCCTTCTTGTATACTTTTCTTCTCCTTTGATCACCTTTGCTTTGATACCATGTAGAAATTCCCACTGTATATTAACAGATTATGCAATATACTAAAGCAAAATAAAAGATCTACTTCTACAAAAACTTTGCAGGAGCTTAATCGAAATGAGCAAGATCAATGAGAACACATATAACTGAGAATGAGAAATTAATCGCACATAACACAGAAGAAATAAACCGGGGAAAGCCTTAGCCTAAAAACCCAATCTCTGTATTATCATACAAGTGAAAATCTTGTTCAAGTTACAAAACGAATCAGCTCTCAAGCTATCATGCTCTCTCTGCAATCAAACATTGTCGCTCATAGACAGTCAAAGGCTTCTCCACACCTTCTCATCTGCCCTCTAAACCTCTTATTTCCTTGTGCAGTTTTCCTTGGGGTCTAGTGCTACCACTTGTGTGAATTGGCCTCTTCACACAATCACTAACCTCTGATGTCACTGCACAATCCTGAATGAGATAAATCCTTGTGCATGGATGAGTTTCCTTTATAAGAAAAATTCGTCCAACTGATAGTACATTGTCCCTCCTCTGATCTCAACTGGGTCTCTGACAAAACTGACATGCATGAGTTATTTATGAGAGAATATTCAGTTATCTGAAGTGCAGCAATTATATGCATGCAAGCATTAACTAACTGAACTCACAATTAATTCAACAATCTGTTTGATTTAATCTAACTGGACTTGACTTAGATAACTAAGCCAACTAATTACAACTCACTCTTATCTCTTTAACTAATGGATAAATCCCTTAATCAAAGGAATAACTGTTGCATGTCCTCACATAGAATTCATGTTTATTTTTCCTTAACTAATTAACTCAAGGTGAATTAATTAATTATTTTACAAACAACTGCTAAGATCAAATTCAAATTTTTACTTCTCTATTTTATTAGGGACTAACTAAAATAGGAATCTATCTCAAATTGATATTTTTAGCAATGCTATTTATAGCACTTCCAGTTTTTCATTCCTTGCTGCTATGTCCAACACTGATACCCGAACTGCTATTTACAGCTATCTTATTTTTAGCATTTCTTGTTGCCATTTTCAACACACTGATCATCATAGTCTCACAAAATACTTCAAAAAACCCACTTTAAATGCTAGCAACCCTGTTGGGATGACCTCCTAAGAGAATTTGATTTTGAAATCAAACATTTGAAGGGAAAAGAGAATCAGGTTGCAGATGCCTTAAGTCGCAAGGTAAATTGCTTGTATGAGATTTCTTTTAGAGAATCACAAACTATGTTTTATGAGAAGATTCGTGAAACAACCATGCAAGATTTAGTATATAAACATTTATGGCAGTACGAAAAAATTCTGAAGAGACATGAACAACAATTGGGATATGAGGCAAATTCAGAAGAATTTCTTATTGATAGGAAGAGGTTATATGTGCCTAACCATAAACTTCTTAAAAATTTAATTTTAGACAAGTATTATAAGATTCTTTATGCAGGGCACCCCAGATATTAGAAAATGATTTCTTCCCTTAGAAAATATTTTTTTTGACCTGGTATGAAGGAGGTAGCAGAGTATTTAGCATGTTTTTTGAAATGCCAACAAGTAAAGGCGGAGCACCAGCACCTAGCAGGACTACTCCACCCAATGCATATTCCTGAATGGAAATGGGAAACCATATCCATCGATTTCATTATCGGACTGCCTAAGTCTAAAAGGAAAGTTGACTCCATCATGGTGGTAGTGGACAAATTGAACAAATTTGTTCATTTTATACCAATCCAGTCAACTTATAAAGTGGTACAAATTGCTAACATTTTTATGCAAAACATTTTTAAATTACATGGAATACCTAAGATGATTATTTCCAACCGTGATGTGAAATTCACATCAGCATTCTGGAACACCCTTTTTGAAGGATTGGGCACACAACTACACTTCAGCACTGCATATCATCCTTCAACAGATGGGCAGATGGAGCGAGTAAATCAAGTAGTTGAAAACATGTTGCAAACTTATGTAATGCCATAGCCATATAAGTGGGAGGACTACTTGCACTTGGTATAGTTTTCCTATAACAATGGATACCATACATCCTTATAGATGAGTCCCATTGAGGTGTTATACGGGCGTAAGTGCAGGACACCTTTGAGTTGGAGTGGCCCAAAGGACAAATTGATGCTCGGACCAGATATGTTAGAAGAAATGGAGGAGATGGTGAAAAAGGTATGAGTCAATTTGAAAGCTGCTCAAGACCGGAAAAAGAACTTTCGTGATCGGAAGAGAAGCTTCTGGGAATTCCAAGTGGGGGATCATGTTTACATTCGGGTACGAGCCAAGAAAAACACCTTGCAGTGGACTGGATGTGCTAAACTAGCATCTCGATTCTGCGACTCTTTCCAAATTTTAACTCAAATTGGATAGTGGTTTACCAACTTGCTTTACCTAGCGATATTCGTGTGCAAAATATCTTTCATGTTTTTCTACTTAAAAAATACATTTATAATGCTAACCACATAGTCAATTGGAAACACATTCAAGTAAAGTATATAATAAGCATATTGTTTGAGTTCAGATTTATTAAACAAGTTGGTTGGCAATTTTAAGTGTTTTATTGCTTTATATAGGTTGAATCGGAAGGGGAGTTCTTGGTGGAGCCCTTGGTTATAGTCGATTGGAAAGAAGTAACATTGGGGCAACGAATTATCACCTAGGTTAAAGTGAAATGACAACACTATGGGCTAGAGGAGGCTACCTGGGAAAATAAGTAAACTATGAAGGAACCATTTCTGGACTTATTTTCAGAAGGAAAACATCGAGATGATGTTACATCTTAGAAAGAGAAAATGTGATATCCCCAAATTATGTAAATACTAACTACTTTGAAAATAAATACTAATTTTGATTTGTATATACTATCAAAAATATTCTAAAATATTTGATGGAATTTAAATTTATATCATCTCTTTAATAATAACAACCAGCTAAAATATAACAACAAATTTTAATATAAAATATAACATATAACCGTTATTAATAATTAAATTAAAATTCTAAAATATGCCTGCTTGTCAACTGGACAACTGAAGTGAAATATAATAACCACACATAACGTAAAATATAATAAATTTAACATTGAAACATTACAAACTAAAGATGGTGATGAAAGGAAGGTAAACATACCAGTAACAACCAAACATGGTGAAGTTGTAATCACTTTCGGTGGGTCGCCTGTGTGGGTTCGTGCGACTTACGTGTACTTGCATTTTCCATCGTTACATCATTAACATTACATTGAATATATTGCGTCGGCTTCTCTGAAGGAGGCTACACGGCTACTGTCCATGTGCTACCTACTCTCTTCACAAAAACAAGGGCCGACCGGCTAACTGTTGGATCAGGTGCACAACAAACAGAGGCATTAGGAATATATTAATCAAATTGGAGATTACATCAAGAAATCCTCACTCTCTTAGCAAATCATCTGAATGATTGCATGTTATATAGCATAGAGAATCTAACAGCCTCATAACTCACTCACATCAAATATAGGAGGCATTAACTCCCTCCCAACAACCTGGAGCTAATCTAGGAACTGAATCCCTATTGTTGTCATCCTTCAGAGATTTTTGCCTATTTGACTCAAACAGGAAATCTCAACAATCTCCACCTTGACAACAATTAGCCTGATGCCCTGTTATTATTATTTTATCTTTTCTGCAAGCCAAGAGAAGCCAAACACCAGCGTAGCTTCTCCAACAAAACTGGTTTCGTGAACATGTCTGCACAGTTCTCCTTTGTATGCACCTTTTCAAGAGAGACTCCCCTTTCAGTGATAACCTGTCTTACAAAATGGTACTTAATTGGAATATGCTTTGATTTGCTATGATAGGCCGGATTCTTAGCCAAATGTATTGCACTTTGACTATCACAAAGTAACCTGATGTTGTCATGTAACCTACCAAACTCACCAAGCAAACCTTTCAACCAAACTGCCTCTTTGCAAGCATGAGAAGCAGCAATGTATTCTGCTTCAGTAGTGGACAAAGCAACAATGTTCTGTAGCTTTGACATCCAGCTGATAGCTCCACCTACAAGAGTAAAGACGTACCCTGAAGTTGACCTTCTCTTATCCAAATCACCTGCAAAATCGGAATCAACATATCCGCAAACAAATTCACTACTCTTATTGTAAGAAATACAATAACTACTTGTGCCTCTCAAGTACCGAAGCACCCATTTCACTGTTGACCAGTGTTCTTTACCAGGATTTGCCATGTACCTGCTGACAACCCCAACTGCATGTGAAATATTTGGTCGAGTACAAACCATCGCATACATTAAACACCCTACTACATTGGCATATGGAATTAGAGACATATAATCCTTTTCTTCATCTGTATTAGGACATAAACTCGAAGAAAGCTTAAAATGGGAAACTAAAGGGACTGAAACAGGATTCACATTATCCATACCAAACCTCAAAAGTATTTTCTCAATATACTTTTGTTGTGATAGCCATAGCTTACCATTGCTCCTGTCTCTGAAATCTCCATGCCCAAAATCTGTCTTGCTGCTCCTAGATGTTTCATATCAAACGTCCTTGCCATTTGAGCCTTCAACCTGTTGATTTCTTCTATGCTTTTGCTTGCTAAAAGAATATCGTCAACATACAATACCAAGATAATGAATATGCCATTATTCAATTGTTTGAAATAAACACAATGATCATATTCACTTCTAACATATTTCTGTCTCAACATGAAAGAATCAAACTTCTTATACCACTGTCGAGGCGACTGCTTCAGGCCATATAATGACTTCTTGAGCTTGCAGACAAATTTCTCATTGCGATGCTGAACAAACCCTTCCGGTTGTTCCATATATATTTCCTCATCTAAATCACCATGTAGAAATGCAGTCTTAACATCTAACTGCTGCAACTCCAAATCAAACAAAGCCACTAATGCTAACACAATTCTAATTGAAACAATTTAACCACTGGCGAAAAAATCTCATGAAAGTCAATACCAGCTTTCTGAGAAAACCCTTTTGCAACCAGTCGCGCTTTGTACCTCTCTTCTGTATCATTCACACCTCATTTCAGCTTGAAGACCCATTTACACCCCACAGTTTTCCTACGTTTTGGAAGCTCCACCAAATCCCATGTGCCATTCTTACTCAAGGCCATCATTTCGTCCTTCATGGCTGCTTTCCACTTGTCGCTTTTCGAACCTTCTATTGCTTCCTGATAGCACAAAGGTTCATTGTCATTAGCAGTAAATGCAACAGAAGTGACATAATCATCATACCTTCTTGGTGGTCGTTTGATTCTTGTCGACCTCCTTAAGGATGTTTCTGGCGCTTCCACGATTGGCTGACTACCACCTGTAGGAACTTCTTTCCGATCAGTATCTGAGACCTGTTCATGATCTAAACCTGAACCCTGTTCATGTTCTGATTCTGAAACCTGTTCATGATTAGTATCTAAACTATGGTCATCATGACTATCGTTAGAAATGCTATCAAAATGAATGTGCTGAAAGTCAGATACAGCATCCTGTTTCAATAGAATATCTACATCTAACTGTACAAGAGAGGATTCATTAAACTTTACATCTCTGTTGATGATGATTTTTCGGGTAGTAGGATCCCACAATCTATATCCCTTTGTTCCAACACCATACCCAACAAAGATATACCTTTTAGACTTTTGATCTAATTTAGTTCGCTGATGTTTAGGCACTAGAGCATATGCATCACAACCAAACACTCTGAGTTTAGAATAGTCACAAGGGTGACCTTTCCATACCTCTTGAGGAATCTTGCAGCCTATCGCCGTTGATGGAGATCGGTTTATCA
>APFE030614954.1:17538-51349 GCA_000404065.3 Pinus taeda | reverse complement strand
AAATAATTTATATATTAGTTAAACATACATACATTTAAAAATACATGTAATAAGATTCTTAACTATAAAAATTCACCCCACTTTACCAAGAGATTTTCAACTTGTAAATCAGATTCACTACAATATCATGGCTTACTAATGCCACATACCCAAAATATATAACTCATATTCATATAACATATTTTTTAATTAATCAATTTTATTTTTTTAACTGTGATGAGAATATTGTATTAAATCAAAATCCTCGCATGGATTGTTGCTTGTACAACAAGGTAGTACAATGAAAATCCTTTGAGACTCACTATACCTAACCTCATGACAATTTTTATTCTCGATATCTATTAGCCATTTTACTATCATAAAGGACACAAGTTCTTTGGATGTGTAGATTCTCCAAATGACCTATAGATACATACAAATTTTACATTACATATCAGACCTATTGTTAAGGAATAGTTTTGAGGGCAGGAATATCATTTCTCATCAGAATTCCTGCATCCAAGTTTATATCTTTATTGGAGAAATCATCTGCAACAAAGTTGTTCATTCTCAACACATGAAAGAAGCTAATAGTAGAGAAAGCTAGTTTTACATTCATGATTCGATCAATAATGTTTCGCACATTGATATCCTTATGCAAAGATCCATGAACAAGGTGATGGATAAATAGATGTGAATCTTCCAACACCTCCAAATATTTTATGTTTGCTTCTTTGGTCATAAGGATCCCTGAGAGTAATCCATATGCATCTAGCTCATTATTTGCCCAATTTCCTAACTCTCAACTTTACAATTTCAATTTTCCATGAGGTTGAGAAAAATCTCTCATGCTCCTACCAACCCCTAATCAATTTAATTAAAATGGTAGAAGGGGTATAATTACTTTTTAAATAAATATCAATCATTAATTTATTAGTATTATTAAGGATATTTTAAAATATTTCATAAAAATTAAATTTGTGTCTTCCATTTAATCATTATTGATAATCAACTAAAATGAAAACCTTATCCAAGGGTGGAAAGAGAGGGACGGATTATCCTCTGCCCTGATGAAAAAAGAGAGACTCGATACACATAGGGATTAGGTATGGAAACCAATAATCATGTTGAATATCTAGCGCTTTGGGAGGGCCTCGAAATCACAATGGCAAAAAAAATCACTAAATTAATAGTATTCATGAACTCAATGATTGTGATACAAAATTTGTGGAAAGTCAAAGGATCACAATGCTCAGTTATTCCTCCTATTTTGCAGAGCATCATTTTGCAAACAAATTAATTTGAGCAAATTGAATTCTTCCATGTGTTTATGTAGTTGAATACAATGGAAGATTAATTGGCCAATGAAGGAGCCACACTGGAGAAAGGGAAATTAGAATTTGATTATGGGTCAGTCTGCAACTCCCCCATTCCATGTATATTGAATCAATTCATGAAGGCTTTAGATTTCAATTTAATGGCCTATAGATGTTTGAATGAATCCCTCATGAGTTTTTTTTTCTTTGAGAGGTTTTTTTTCTCATGTTGAAGGACCCCGATATTTCTTAGATGGAGAAGAGAGAAAATGAAACCATCTTAATACTTTAAGTTTCATAATATCTTTCCTCATGAGTTCCTTTTTCTTGGGAGTTTGTCTTTTTGTCATGTTGAGGGACAATCTTCTTAGACAGGGAAAAGAGGAAGTAAAACCATCTTAATACTTTAATTTTTTTTGAATGATATTAGAGATCAGACGAAATATTTAAAAAAAAGGGAATGATATTAGAGATGAGACGAAATATTTAACGTAAAATTTTCTAGTATCACAATATTACTTTTCAGATTCTTTAGTAAAAGAAATCATTCTAGAGCTGCCACATTTTCTCAAGTTGAGAGGTCATTATTATCGTATTCAATGGTATATGTTAATATTGGGTTTTGAATATGTCATCCCCACTTTGACAAAGTCATATAATTCTAGGCACTTTGACGAGTCATAAAATTCTAGTCATGGGGGCTTTTTTATAAAATATATATAAAACGAAATTTGCTTATAATTAGTTGAATAATTTTATTTATTTTTTATTATAGGATAGGGAAATTTAAATATAAAATGAAATTTGGTTATAATTAGTTGAATATTTTTTTATTTGATTATAGGATAGGGAAATTTAAATAAGTGAAGATGTTTATTTATAAAATTATTTTAGTGCATTTTGATTATTTAATTTTGGGTGATATTGTGTTTTTATTTTCAAAATTTAAAAGAATTCAACATTCATGAAAATTGTTAAATCAAAATTTAAAAATGAATAAACTTAAATTATAATAATTTTTCTTTTATTATTATCAAATTTTAAATAAATTAAAAAAAAATAGAAAAAAATATATAAATAATAGCAAATTTTTACATAACATTAATTATAAAATCAATAAAATCAATTATTAACTTTTAATAATTTTTAATAAATTGGTCAAGTCCGAGTAGGAGTTGGAACTGAACACTGATCACGATAGGTGTATAACACTACTTCAAAGAGTTCTCATTCATTCATGTATATAAACATATCACTACTCTAATAATAATATTAATAACAATAATGTGTTAAAACACTAAAATTTTCATCATTATTATTTTATTAAAACAATAAAATTAATATAAGCGATATCTATCCAAAATTTAACACAATTCTAACCTAATATTCAACCTATTTCTATTCAAAATGTGTAATATCCTTCTCCTACTAACTAACTAACTAAAACCTTTATTTAAATTATTATTTTTATTATTAATGAAAATAATTAATATATTAGTTAAACATATATACAATTAAAAAAACATGTAATAAGATTCTTAACCATGGAGATCCATCCCACTTTACCAAGGGATTTTCAACTTGTAAATTGGCTTTGCTACAGTACCATGTCTTAGGCAAATAAAATTACATCCACTTTTTTAGAATATAGAATATGCAAGATTTGTCTAAAAATCTCTATATATGTAATTTTTAAACATACATTTGAGAAATAGAGTATGATCTCACCTATTATGACATGGTGTAATTTAATCTACTTTCTCTTTCTATTTCTATCTTGTAACACACACACACACACACACACACATATAGACAAATAAAACTTCGATTTCTTTACTAAATTACCACAACACTTTACAAAAACTTGACATGATAATCGTTTTTCTATTTACAAAATTCAACAAAATACCCTTAGAAAAAACATGAATTAAAGCTTATTAACCTATTCTATATGGGTCTCTCATACCCCAAGGCGGTATCATATGCATGTGATATTAATTGACATATAATGGCAATCGTTTTCAACTTAACTAGATGTCAGTACTTGCTGATTATACATTGGATTTCATTTTCTCAAGGATCACCATCTGTTTAAGCTCCATTAATGGCATTGGATGTCCTGGCGTAGGTGGTGTACTATTATACACCACACGGGCTACCCGCAACACATTTCTTCGGAATGGCTTCCCTCATCGGAGACCCTCATCATTTTGGATGATTATTTGGTTCTCGAGGGTTTTGACATTTACCCTTTGGTGATTTTGATCCTGTTCGACATAGTAATTCTTTGGAACCCCAATGGGCTTTGGCTCTGCTCTGGTCCAATGATTTGGAACCTAATGCAATGGGTTACTTTGCCTGATGTGAGCGCCTGCTTATCCATCGGTTTTGTTGCTCGACTCCAAGTTTTCTTCCGGGTTTGTTGGCCATTTGCCTTGAATACTTGGGCGTGCCAGAGTTCAACTACTACATCAGGGTTTCTAGGTGGTTATACGATGGTAAATATTTCCTTTTTGTTCTGCCTAACTTTTCTATATTACAGTGGTTATATAAATGAATAATGCTAATCCCTATCTTTGGTTATGTCTATGCGGAAACCCTTCCTAGGTACCGCAACCTTCAGAGGGTACTGAGGCCGAAACCCCATCTACGGCTTCGTCTTTGAGGAGGAAGAATCCACTAGGCACCGGGTATTTTAGTTATTAAGTTATTTTGTTAATAGGGTTTTGTGGCCAGAGGGCCAACTTTGCTGTATAGTTTTCGCTATATGTTGGTAGTTCTAATTTTATTTCTTGGCTTATGGAAGCCGTATTACCACTGTAATATTGGTTTCATGCTTTAAGATTTAAATGGCCAAGGCCATTTTTTGTAATCCCAAATCTGTCTTTAGTACATACTATTTCGCTCATCGAGAACTCATATAATGAATGGTTATGGTTTAATTCATTCTCAGTTCCTCTATTGTGTCTCTGTTTCATATCTAGCCTAACAATATAAGTTTATAGTTTTTATAGTGGGATTTATATGTATCTTGATAAGTTATGGATATTATGGTAATGTTGAGAATCTTCTGGTTTTCTCTTTAAAGGAAACATCTATGTTTATTTTGATATGGTGAAGGAATAGATGAATTCCTAAGTTTTGACTAGCGTAATAATGTCTCATAGCTAAGCCATGTCGAATTTTGGTGATGGTTCAGAATTCCTGGAATTTTTGGCGTTTATTACTTTCATTTTCTGCTTTAGAGTTTACATACTAATCCTACAAATCTTTTGTAGGGCATTCAATCTGCATGGAATCCCTTGGGGAGTGTCGGACTGTTTCAATATACCTGCTATTTCTTCTGACTCTAATTCTATTGGACTCTACATATGTAACTAGGGTTTGCATTCAAAATTTCTATTTATTACAAGAAGTTATTGAGATATTTTCCGATGTTTTTCCTGTTTGTTTATTTGTGTAACAAGTACTAAACCCTATAAGGGTTTGTTGTTTAAAAAAAAGAATCTTTACTTTCCTATGTAATCTGTTTTGACATTCTTTTGAACTTAAGAATTCCACTATTGATTGAAATCTTGTAAATTCTTTCAACTGAACTTATCTCTCTATAGTACATAGGTCAGTATATAACTATGTGAATTTACTACTGAAAATATTCTATTACTAGCTTGTCTTTCATAGAGTTATATGCACTGTCTTCCTAGATATTTACTGCAATCTTCATTCTGAGTAATAAAGGTGTTATTTTCTCTAATACTTATTCATGTAATTTCTATTTAATAACTAAGCAAAGAGTTCATTACCTTTGTTAAAAGACTCTTTACTAATATAATCTCTAGGATAACCAATAGGAATTAAACTCACTGAATAATTTTAGATAGAGGAGGAATGACTTGTTGTAGAGTTTTGTGAACCCAACGTTTCGGACTACCAAGTGAGTCCATCATCAGGGGAGGATGCGTTAATAGATATTCTTAAGATCTTAATGATGTATCCAAGAGCTATAATTAGGGTATATATATATATAAGTTATTAAACAAAAGAAATAAGAAAATAGGCTGGCTCTATTTTATTTAATTAATTAATTAAACTATTTTATTATTTTATAATTATTATTTAATCAAGGGAAACTTATTTTAAATTTATTATTAAAAATAATTATTATGTTAATTATTTTAATTAATTTTTTAATATAAATTAATATGTTTGAAATAAAATAATAATTTAATTATTATTAATTATTAATATCTATATTATTATATTACATATTAATTATTAATTTGATTATTAAATTCATTAATAATAATTTTAAAGGAATAATTAATTATTTTTTCTAATTCTAGAATTAATTATTAAGTCTACTTTAATGAAAATTAATTAATAATACTATTTATTATTAAATTATTAAATTATTAAATAATAAAATTATCAATTAAGTTACCCTTGAATAAATAAAAATAATAAAAAATAATAAAATAATAATATAATAAAATAATAATAAATATTAATTAATTAATTAAATAAAAAAGAGCCGACCTATTTTCTTATTTCTTTTGTTTAATAACTTATATATATACCCTAATTATAGCTCTTGGATACATCATTAAGATCATAAGAATATCTATTGATGCATCCTCCCCTGATGATGGACTCACTTGGTAGTCCGAAACAATTGGGTTCACAAAACTCTACAACAGGTCATTCCTCCTCTATCTAAAACTATCCTCACCTGTATGGATTCATTATTTAACTCACTGAATAATACTCATTCGATATCACAGGATACGACTTATTAATCTACGTAAGTCGTAAGCTTCAAACAAAGAGTATCACTTATATGATGTTATGACTTCCAACAGATTTTTTGACTTATCTGCTTTGGTTGTTCCTTGTTTTGGTCTATACATAGACCTACACTGTGTTTACCTCCCTACCATGAGATTTACTATATTAGTAGATCTCCCCCCGTGCTATCCCCGCTCCAGGGAATTCTTTCTCATTCGAGACTAAGTGTGTATCCAGCTACCTTTTCTTAACAAGACATAGCTAACACAACTTCCTGACTTCTCAACACAATTCTCTTCCTCTTTCGCTTGATCTCAAATACCCGTATCCTCTTGATATTTTTCCTTCAAATACTTTCCAAGATTTAGTTTCTTTTCTTGGAATAGGTAACTTCTTCTTTTAACTAATTAATTAAAGAAACATCCTTTTCACTAATAACTGCAAAATTCCTTCTCATAACTTAATTGAAAATAGTTTATGTTTTTAGAAAAATAATAGTTTGTTTGGTTGCAATAAAAAAAATAATATTTACATTAACGGGGGTTGTTACATCTCCACCCCCAAGATGGAGCACGGTCTCGATGTTCTTCTCTTGCAAATAACCCTGGAAATGTTTCTTTCATAACCTGCTCATCTTCCCAGGTGGCCTCTTCCAGACCGTAGTTCTACCACTACACTTTAACCTGGGTGATAACTCATTTCCGCAGCGTGACTTCTCTTCGATCTAGTATAACTAGAGGTTCGACCAAGAACTCGCCTTCTAGTTCGACCTAAATATAACAAATTTTTTTGTTAAGTCTTAACCAATTTGTTTAATATATATACCTAAAGAGAAACCATATATATATTACCTGAATGTCTTGCCGTTTGATTGTGTGATTAGCATCATAAACATATTTCTTAAGTAGAGAGACATGGAAGACATTGTGTACATGAATGTGACTGGGTAAGGCAAGTTGGTAAGCCACTAGTCCAATTTGAGCCAGGATTTGAAAGGATCCGCAAAATTGGGGTGCTAATTTAGCACACCCGGTGCATTGTAAGGTACTTTTCTTGGCTCAAACTAGAATGTAGACATGATCCCCTACTTGGAATTCCCGGAAGCTTCTCTTACAATAGGAAAAATTCTTTTGCTGGTCCTGAGCAACTCTTAAATTGATTCTTACCTTTTTCACCATTTCTTCCATCTCTTCTAACATGTTTGGTCCTAGCAACAACTTATCATTCGTTCCACTCCAACTCAAAGGTGTCCTGCACTTGTGCCCATATAGTACCTCAAAGGGGCTCATTCATAAGGATGCATGGTACTCGTTATTGTAGGCAAACTCCACCAGGTGAAGATGGTCTTCCCATTTAGTGGGTTGTTGCATGACATAAACACACAACATGTCTTCGATAACTTGATTCATTTGTTCAGTTTGCCCATCCGTTTGTGGATGATAAGATGTACTGAAGTGCAGCTGTGTTCCCATTCCTTCAAAGAGGGCTTTCCAGAAAGCTGACATAAACTTTGCATCTCAGTCAAAAATGATCATCTTGGGAATTCCATGCAGTTTCAAAATGTTGTGCATGAAAATATTAGCAATTTGTACTACTCTATAAGTTTATTGGATAGGTATAAAATGAGTTGATTTTTCTCAATTTGTCCACCACCACCATGATGGAGTCATTTTGTTTTCTTGACTTAGGCAGTTCGGTAATGAAATAAATAGATATTGTTTCCCATTTCCATTCCAGAATGGGCAGAGGGTGAAGCAACCCTGCTGGATGTTGGTGCTCAGATTTCACTTGTTGGCACTCCAAGCATTTGGCTAAGTATTCTGCCACTTCCTTCTTCATACCGGGCCAGAAAAATTCCTTCCGCAGGGCAGAAATCATCTTTTGGTAATCAGAATGACTTGCATAAGGAATCTTATGGTATTCATCCAAAATTAAATTTTTGAGATGTTGTTGGTTGGGAACATATATTCTTTTCCTATAAATTAATAGATTTTCAGCATTTATTTCATAACCCAATTGTTGTTCATGGCTATTAGAAATTTTTTCTTGCTGCCATAAATGTCTATATGTTGAATCTTGCATGGCTGATTCTTGAATCTCCCCAAAAAAGGTAGTTCGTGATTCACTAAGAGAAATTTCATATAAACAGCTTACCTTTCGACTTAAAGTATCTTCCACTCAATTTTCCTTTCCTTTTATGTGTTTGATTTCGAAATCGAATTCACTCAGGAAGTCTACCCAATGATCTTGCCTGGCATTTAAAGTTGGTTGTTTGAAATAATTAATGAGACTATGGTGGTTAGTAATCAATAAAAATCTCTTACTTAATAGGTAATGTTGCCACATTTTTAAAACGTGAATTACCACTATCAATTCCAAATCGTATGTTGAATATTTTTGTTCATATTCTTTCAGTTTTCTAGATTCATAAGCCATCACTTTTCCTTCTTGCATAAGTATGCCACCCACACTCTCCTTAGTAGCATCCGTACATACCACATATTCCTTGTTGAGATCAACAATGCTCATAATAGGTGCGGTGGTAAGAAGATGTTTGAGTTGATCAAAGCTCCTTTGACAATCAGGGGTCCACCTGAAAGATTTTCCTTTCTTTTGTAAGGAGGTAATAGGATATGCCACTCTAGAGAATCCCTCCACAAACCTTCGGTAGTAACCAGCCAAGCCCATAAATGATCTTATATCGACCACATCCTTTGGCACTAGCCACTCCATAATGGCTCTTATCTTTTCCGAATTGACCACAATCCCATCTTTGGTAATGACGTTTCCCAAGTATTGGATTTTCTCCTTAAAGAAGTCACATTTATTGTACTTAACGTAGAGTTGATGTTCTCATAGGACCTACAGAATAATGTGGAGATGCTCCTTATGATCCTCCATATTCTGAGAGTAGATCAGTATGTCATCAATGAAGTTTAATACAAATCTATCTAAGAACTAATGGAAAATGTTATTCATGAGACACATAAAGGTAGCTTGGGCATTAGTTATCCCAAAAGGTAAAACCACAAACTCATAATGACCATAACGTGTCCTGAAAGCAGTTTTTGCAATATCTTCCTCCTTGATCCTGATCTGATGATACCCAGAATGAAGATCGATCTTTGAGAACACAGTTGCACCCTTCACCTAGTCAAATAACTCATCTATATGGGGAAGGGGGTATTTGTTTTTAATGGTCAGCTTGTTTAGTTGGCAGTAATCCATGCACATCCGCAGGGTTCCATCTTTCTTTTTAACAAATAATATCGAAGCTCCCCAAGGGGACACACTGCGATGGATATAGTCCTTATTGAGCAACTCCTAGATTTGCATCTTTAATTCCGTTAGTTCTGGTATACTCATTCGGCATGGTGCTCGAGAAACTGGGGTAGCTCCCATAATAAACTCAATGGTAAAGTCTATGTCTCTTTTTGGGGGTAGACCTGGTATTTATTCAGGAAATACATCTGGAAAATTTTGTATCACAGGTATGTTCTCAAGGGATACAAATTTATCCTTTGAGTTAGCATACCCCACTTGGATGGCATAGACTTGACAAACCTTTCTGATGCATTTGGCTAACTGGGAGGCTATTATAGGCCTTAATTGCAGAGGTTTTTGTACACCTTGAATTTCCTGTCTCACCCCTACCTCATCCCGGAAACTAACAGTTTTTGTCTTACAATTTATGAGGGACTAGTGTTTCTCCAACCATTCCATACCTATAAGAATGTCGTATGACCCCAGGGGTAACACATTCATATTAGCTATAATAGGTTGACTAGCTATTTTTAAAGGAAAGTTGCTTACTTTAGACAAAAATCTTCTTTTTGCTCCTGTGGCTAGCTATACTAACCATGGGCTTTCAAATTTAACATCTTGTAATTTACATTGTTCCACTATCATGAGAATAATGTAACTTAAAGTGGCCTTGGGATCTATTAAAATAGAATAGATCTGGTAAAGAATAGTACATTCAAATTCAACCATAGTTCATTGAAATTTTGCCTGATGATCCTCCAGCACTGCGTTAATTTTTGGAAGACTCCTAGCCACTTCTCCCACCGTAGATGCCTCTTCAATTTGAGATATTTGATATCCTACCTTGTGGTGGGGACAATTTTTGATGTATTGCGGGCCTCCACACCCCCAACACTGCACAGGTGGTCAGTTAATAAAGTCAGCGTCATTTTTGTCGGCCTGTTCATTTGTCTTGATCTCATCGGGTACACTAAATCTAGGTTTATTCATATTTCGGTTAGTTTGTCCTTTATATGAGCCTTTGTTGTTGATGCCTTATTTCCCTTGTGGCTGGGAATAAATTTAATTCCATTTTTATCATCCCACTTTTTACTTGAATCACCTTTTGGTTTATTTTGTTGATAGCAGATTCTTGCTTCCCTAATGACTTCATCCATAGTCTTTGTGTTGTCAAATTACAACCTTTCCATCATGAACAATGGAAGACTGTTGATAAACTGATGTAATTTGGCCTTTTCTTCACGAATATAAGTGACATACCACAATAATGATGTAATTTTTTTTATAAACTCATCCATGGTGATTTGGCCTAGGCGGAGATCGTGGAATTATTTTTCTTTCTCATCGTAAAACCTTTTGGTTAGATGTTTTTCTTTAAAAAAAATTGGAATTTATCCCATGTTATATTTTGCTCATTGACCACATGGACGATTTTTACCTCCTCCCACCATAACATGGCTTTCCCTTGGAGTTGGAAAATTGCCAGATGGGCCTTTAGATTGAAATAATACTCGTACAACTGGAAGTACTTATTCATGTTAATTAACCACACTTCTGCCACCTCTTCCTACTCTTCATTGAAGAGAGGAGGCTTGATTTTCTGAAACTCTCCTTGGAGTTCAATTTTCTTCTTTTACTGAGCCTTATGATCAGACACATTACCTAATTCTTCTTCTTGGTTTTCCTCACCTCCCTTTGTTTCCATGTTTTCATTTTGGAATTCTTGTTCCTCGGTTGTATGGCCGCGCATTGGGTTGGGGACTAAGGGTCGATGATTCTGTCTATCCAATAGGATTTTCAAAATATTTTCTTGTTCCTACATCAATATTTTGTTGTTTGCCCAGAGTTGGCCCATTTCACCTTTCAATTCTTGTACAGTCGTCCGGATGTCTATTGTGGGATTTTGTGACTCATCCCCTAGTTGCACCCAGACCTCAGGATTTCCTTCCTGAAATGCGGTTGGTCCTGTTCCCAATACGGAACCATGTAGCGGATTCCCAGTTCGCCTCATACTAAACTTTGATGCCTCCTATGTGGACATCATCAAGATTGTTATTTCTTACCCTAGAGGTCTCAGTTTTGGAAACCTAAGTTGCTCTGATACCATATGTAACACACACACACACACACAAATACATACATATATATATATATATATTATATATATATATATATATATTATTATATATATATATTTTATATATATTAAATACAAAGACAAATAAATCTTCGATTTCTTTACTAAATTACCACAACACTTACTTTACAAAAACTTGACATGATAATCGTTTTTCTATTTATAACATTCAACAAAATAACCTTAGAAAAAGAATGAATTAAATCGTATTAACCTATTCTATATGGGTCTCTCATACCCCAAGGCAGTATCATATGCATGCCATGTTAATTGACATATAATGGCAATCATTTTCAACTTAACTAGATTTCAGTACTTGCTGATTATACATTGGATTTCATTTCCTCAAGGATCACCATCTTTTTAAGCTCCATTAATGGCCCTGGCTGTCCTGGCCTAGGTGGCGTACATTTATACACCACACAGGCTACCTGTAGCACATTTCTTGGGATCGGGTTTCGTCTTCGACGACCCTTGTCATTTTGGATGATTGTTTGGTTCTCGAGGGTTTTGACATTTATCGTTTGGTGATTTTGGTCATGCTCAGCATAGTACTTCTTTGGAACCCCGATGGGCTTCGGCTCTGCTCTGGTCCAATGATTTGGAACCTGGTGCAATGGGTTACTTTGCCTAATGTGAGTGCATGCCTATCCATCCATTCTGTTGCTCAGCTCCTTGTTTGCTTCCAGGTTTGTTGGCCATTTTCCTTGAATGCTTGGGTGTGCTGGAGTTCAACTGCTACATTAGGGTTTCTAGGTGGTTATATGATGGTAAATATTTCCTTTTTGTTCTACCTGACTTTGCTATATTACATTGGTTATATAAATGAATAATGCTAATCCCTATCTTTGGTTATGTCTACGCAGAAACCCTTCCCAGGTACCGCAACCTTCAGAGGGTACTGAGGCCGAAACCCCATCTCCGGTTTCATCTTCAAGGAGGAAGCATCCACCAGGCACTGGGTATTTTAGTTATTAAGTTATTTTGTTAATAGGGTTTCTGTGGCCAAAGGGTTGGCTTTACTGTATAGTTTTCGCTATTATGTTGGTAGTTTTAATTTTCTTTCTTGGCTTATGGAAGCCATATTACCACTGTAATATTGGTTTCATGCTTTAATATTTATATGGCCTGGCCATTTTTTGTAATCCTGAATCCATCTCTAATACATACTGTTTCGCTCATCGAGAGCTCATATAATGAATGGTTTTGGTTTAATTCATTCCCAGTTCCTCTGTTCTGTCTATGTTTCATATCTAGCCTGACAATATAAGTTTATAGTTTTTACAGTGGGATTTATATGTATCTTGATAAGTTATGGATCTTATGGTAATGTTGAGAATCTTCTAGTTTTCTCTTTAAAGGAAATATCTCTATTTATTTTGATATGGTGAAGGAATAGATGAATTCCTCAATTTTGACTAGCATAATAACGTCTCATAACTAAGTCATGTCGAATTCTGGTGATGGTTCAGAATTCCTAGAACTTTTGGCATTTATTACTTTCGTTTTCTGCTTTAGAGTTTAAGTACTAATCCTACAAATATTTTGTAAGGTGTTTAGCCAGCATGGAATCCCTTGGGGAGTGTCGGGCTATTTCGATATACCTGCTATTTCTTCTAACTCCAATTCTGTTGGAGTCTATGTATGCGGCTAGGGTTTGCATTCAAAATTTCTATTTATTGCAAGAAGCTATTGAGAGATTTTATGATGTTTTTCCTATTTGTTTATTTATGTAACAAGTACTAAACCCTATAAGGGTTTTTCTATTTAAAAATAAGAATCTTTACTTTCCTATGTAATTTGTTTTGACATTCTTTTAAACTTAAGATTTCCCCTATGGATTGAATTCTTGTAAATTCTTTCAATTAAAATTATCTGTCTATAGTACATAAGTCATTATATATAACTATATGAATTTACTACTGAAAATATTATGTTACTAGCTTTTCTTTCACAGAGTTATATGTACTATCTTCCTAGATATCTACTGCAATCTTCATTCTAAGTAATAAAGGTGTTATTTTCTCTGATACTTATTCATGTAATTTCTATTTAATAGCTAAGAAAAGATTTCATTACCTCTGTTAAAAGACTCTTTACTAATATAATCTCTAGGATAACCAACAGGAATTAATCTCACTCAATAATACTCATTCGATATCACAGGATAAGACTTATTAATCTGCGTAAGTCGTAAGCTTCAAACAAAGAGTATCACTTATTTGATGGTATGAGTTCCAACATATTTTTCGACTTATCTTCTTTGGTTGTGTTGGCATTATGATTCTGGTTTGCCTATATGGTACAGGTGTTGTACTTGATGGCAACTCACTCATGTGGCAGATCTCAGTTCAGGCACTCAAAATCAAGGAAATTAAGATACCCATAGGTAATCCTAGAAGAAGCTGCGGACCCGCAGGTACGCTGACCAAGGAATGCATACATGCACGCAGGTTCTCCGTTCAGTAGGTGCGAACCCCAATTTGACTCTCTCCAATATAGAAAAGCATGTGCACGTGGGAATCTTTATGAATGGTTCATGGTATTTAGCCCGACCTATGGTTTTGGTCTGTGGTTTTGCATCTAAAAATATTGATCCAAGGTATTGGGTTCATGGTATTGTGTTACTATGGTTTGGATCGTGGTATTGTGAAAGGCTTGCCTATAAAAAGGAAAGGAGATCTCTTGGCTAGACACTTGTAAAATTTGAATATCTTAAGATCTGAAATTTTGGGTGATTGATTTTAAAAGCTAGATCTAAATCAAGGAGAAAACTTAAGGCGAATCTATTGATAAGTCGTGATCTCTCGGGCACATGAGCAGATCAGTGGATCTAACTGATTGTGACACATTAGAGGACTGGTAATTTGGCCCTAATCTGAAGTCTGCAGGTGATCCGAAGGTACAGTGCGGGGGTACGCATCGCAGCAAAAGGCGCAGTGCAGGGGTACGCAGCGCAGAGAAAGGCGCAGTGCGTGGTATGCAGCGCAGGAGAATGCGCATTGCGGGAGGCACGCAGAGCAGAAAATGATACAGTGCGAGGTACGCAGGACAAAATAAGGCACAACGCGGATGTACGCTGTAAGTCAGATAGTAGAGGTGTGGATCTGAGAAGAAGTACGCAGGGCAGAAGAAGGACCAGTGCGGATCTATGCAGTTTAGTCTCAGAAGAGCTGCGGATATACACAGGCTCCTATTGGTGAAGTTGCAGACTTATCTTGAAACATTTGTTGACTGTCTTTTATCTATCGCTGTAGAATTCTGGGTTTAGATTTCTAGTATTCTTTTCTGTTTACAGCATTCTGAAGAGTTGGGTGATTCATTGGTTTATTGTATAAGGAGATTGGGTGATTTGCATGTACTTGATGATTATTTGATCTTCTTGGATCCAGTTTGAAAATTCATGAAACGTGGTCCTAAGAAGTAAAAGAGCTAGGGGTTGTAGCTCCCTGCTAGGAGAGACTGGAAATGAAGAGAGAGTTAGCTAGCTTCTGCAGGTTGCAGCCTGCATGCTGGTAAAGGACTGCCCGTACAAAATCATTGTAAAGAAGTTTCTAATTGAAAGAAGATAGAAGACATATTGTAGCAGGTGGTTTTCACCCACATCGGGTTTCCACCTTATATCTGGTGTTCTTTGGTGTGACTATCTGTTTTTCTTGTTCATGCTCATTATTATATGGTACTGACATACAAGATTAAATTAAGTAAAAATCAAGAAGACATATTGAAAATAATTTGATAATACTGATTCCCCCCCCCCCCCTCTCAGTATTATTTCCAATAGGTCGTTCCTTGTCTTGGTCTATACATATAACTAACAATGTGTTTACCTCCCCACCATGAGATTTACGATATCAATAGATCTCCCCCGTGCTATCCCTGCTCCAGGGAATTATTTCTCATTTGAGACTAAGTGTGTATCCAACTATCTTGTCTTAACTAGACATAGCTAACACAACTGCCTGACTTCTCAGCAGAGTTCTCCTCCTCTTTCGCTTGATCTCAGATACCCCTATCCTCTTGATCTTTTTCCTTCAAATACTTTCCAAGATTTAGTTTATTTTCTTGGAATAGGTAACTGCTTCTTTTAACTAATTAATTAAAGAAACATCCTTTTCACTAATAATTGCAAAATTCCTTCTCTAACTTAATCCAAAACAATTTATGTTTTCAGAAAAATAATAGTTTGTTTGGTTGCAGTAAAAGAAATATTATTTACATTAACGAGGTTGTTACATATTTCTGTTTGTATTTCTATTTCTATTTCTGTTATTCTTATTTGTTTTGTGAGAGAAAATATTATTGTGGAGAGGGATGCTTTCACAGAAGGAAGGAGAGCACTTCTTGTGTATGTTGTGCCTGGAGAGAGTTGTTGCCAAAGAAGGGGTAGCTGTAAATTTTGTTTGTGGATTAGTTGTAGTGTAAGAGGCCATATAGAAAAAAATTTCGCATTGAGGAAAAATTACAGAGTTTCCACCATTCATCTCTCTATTTGCTGGTTACCTAGATCACTGTATTAAGATCCAAGGTCCATCAATGCGAGAAAGAAATTTCTATTAAATCGAGCGACTAGTATGTGAAGAAGCTAGCCAGTGGAGATTTGTGGGCACAGAGTTCAAAGTCATAATAGAGATATAGGGTTGTCTGCCCTTGTTTTTGTAATGTAATGAAAGATCTACCCATGGTTCGCGGACCATGGAATTGTATAAATAGAGCGAGGATCTAAGTGTAGAAGGAATGGAATCTAAGCTAAGCATGATTGAATCTAAGAAATCGATGAAGTATTGAGTCGAAGTGTAGAGTTGTGTCTTTGGGTCATAGGGTAGGGGAAGGCTCTGTAGCTAAGTGTGCAGAGGCCTAGTAGTCTACAGTTGAGTGCACGAACCCCTACAGTTGAGTGCGCAAGGCAAGTTGAGTCTGTAACTGTGGGAAGAATTAATAAAAGAGAAGTTTTACCATATTTTTGTGTATCTTTTCTTGTTTTATGTATTATTGGGTACGAATTGCAATTTTACTATTTATTTATTGTGCGAACTCATATGAATGGGCAGAATAAGTAAATATAATATAAGGCATCTGTTTATGTGAAGATAACTAACTGTTATAAGAAGATAAGTAAGATCTCAGGTGGAACTTAGGGAAATAGTACAGATCGCTACTCCAATAGCGCGAAAGCCCCATAGCCCCTAGTTAGGGCTGCGCAAAGGAGAATATATCAGGGTGTGAAGGCAAAGGAAGTGCGTGAAGTGACCTATGCGAAGAGACTCTCAGTTGGACCAAATCAACCCCTCAGACATCTCAAGGGTGCGAAAACTTGGTTCCAGCACTCCCCCATACTACTTCGGGTGAGACCTCAGTCCACGCTCCACGGACTGTTTCTGAAAGGGCCAATAGTACAGGGATTTGTTTGGATAATTAACTCTGAACCTGGGTCAGGCCCCAACAATCCAACACACATGTACTTGTTATTATGAGGATTTTATGGTTGATTTTTCATGGTTTCTATTCTGGTTATATACTTAGTTATATGATGTGCTCTAGCTATGGCTCTTATTCATGATCTGATAGTTTATTGAATGGTTAATGAATTTATGGGCTAAAAAGATTTGTTGTAGCTATCTTGACAGGGAATTGAGCCTTCTCAATGATTCTCAAATGAGGTTCATAAGTTTATGATAAGATATGCATTCATGACCTGTAACTTCTATGCTTATCATGTGTCTGACGAAATGTCTATCATGTACTAGGCATGTTATGGTCAAGATCTTGTTCAAGTTTTGAAGGGGTAGCCTTGAAATCATGTTATTTATGTTTCTAGAAACTTACAAGAAATTTTGGGTAGTGTTCTAGAGACTTTCCTCAAAAAGTAAAAAAAATCTCACGACCGCATGCACAGAACAAGGGATTTTTTGTCATAACCGCATGTGGGAAAGCTTATCGGTGAGGTTGGAGCCTCCAAACTGCATGCATAGTGTTTCAAGGGTGTGGCTGCAGTGTTAAGTTAGTGAAAAGAGTTCCAACTCAGGGATTGATCACCTGGGGTGGTTGTCAGGCTCCTACGTAGTTTGTAGTCTTTGAGGGATGCCAATAAGTTGTCAGATTGTATGCCCCACTTCCATCACTGGAACGTGGAGGTTAGTTCATGGCATAGTAGGACTTAGATCATGTTTACCATGGAGATCTTTTCAAAGCAGGTAAATGTGGTAGGGGGATTACATTATGAGAACCTAACTATTCCATCTGGTTACAAAAATTTCGTCAAAAGATAGAAAATTGGGCAAATGATGACTCAATTAGCTATATGATAGGTGGAAGTTAGGTCACACTTTCCTTGTGGAGAAATCAATTGCAATTTTCACATTATTGCATTGGGATATTGGTTAGTTGACTTATTTTGGTTATCTTTTGGAAATATAAGTGTGATTGAGATGATGTGTTGTACTAGTTGTCTAGAGTTGTAATAACTTTACCAAGTGGTTAATGGACTGAATGTTGTGATAATGAATTCTAGAGTGACTTTTAGTGATGATGTTGTTATGAATTGGATTGAAAAGGAGTTGTAGTATTAATTTCAACACCTAAAAGATACAATGTCAATGTCAATATCTTGGAATTGCAACATGAGTGTTAATAGTTCAGAGTCACAACACTTTAGAATTACAACTTTGTTTTGGAATGATGAATTGTAGGAACCAAAAATAACTATAGCATCCACTAAGGGGATTTGCAGCTAAGTGTAGCCTACAATAATAATCCAAGTTGGATATATCAACTTATAGTTAGTTTATCCACTCATTTATAAATTTTTATAGTATTTTGTTCTTTTTCATCCATTCCCTTCCATAGAACCAGATTGATCTATATGGTTCTCTGGATTTCTAGGTATTTATCACATTTTTATCTAAGTTCATGATAGTTTTTTGATGTTCCCTAATGGGAATTAATTTTTCCTCTTATGTAGCTAATATTCCATTCAACCCATCTTTTTTTTCTTTCTCCCAATGGTATTGGAGGTTCACCTGAAATTTTTTATCCTTCATCTTGACAAGATATTTCTAAAATATTAGTTCTATCATCTCAAGTCATTTATGCTCTATTTGGGAAACCTTTCTTAGGGTTTCTTTCTGATGTGGTTTTACCTCTACTATTTCCCTTTCCTTTGGAAGAGGCTCCCTTAATTCCTTAGCAGTGAGGAAACTCGTTGCATGAGCAAGGAATTCTAAATTTTTAAAGGGCCTATTTTTTTTCAATCCACTCTTCAATAATTTGATTATCATATGATTTTTTATCTTTTTACTTTCAGGCATTCTGTTCCTTCTAAAAAGAGAGGCATACAAAGGAATAAAAGAAAGTATACCTATTATTTTATTCTACTTCTTGATCTTGAAGGTCTTCCTTAGTTTTTGTATCTCCACAACTTCTTGTTCTTCTAATACCATGTTGGATGTCATAGTCTCCTATTATACTCCCTATTGTTCCATATAAATTTTAAGAGTTGTAGCAGTACTTTATTTTATTTCTCTCCTTGATATTTCTTATGATGCAACAAGGTCTTTAACTTGGTTTTCCCCTCTTGTTTATTATGTTATAGAAAAGGTTTCAACTTCCATCTCCAACTATGGTTCCTTATAGCCTTGTTCTTCCCCCATCACCTTTGTTTTTTCTTGTGTGACAATAGGGGTTTCTTCTTCTTTTGGTGTAATATATTCTTTTTATACCCACGCCATTTCTTATGTGATAATAGGTGTTTCTTCTTACTCCTCCTAAGTTGTAGAAACTAGGTTCAGCTCTCTAATGCATCTTTTTCTCTTCCTTCTATGCATTTCCATGATTGTAAGACTCTTTTTCATCTGCCTCAGCCTCTTTGTTGGATCCTTTCTTCAAATAATCCCCATGTCACTGTCAAGGCTAGCTTCTCTTGTTACGAAGTTGCAATAGGGTCATTTTCCACCACAATGTTGAAGTCTTCTTCTATGAGAGTGAAAACAGGGTATTCATCAAATTAAAGAGTCTTAGCACTTTCAACCTCCAAAGTTGTAGTAGTATTAGCCTATAGGGTTGAAATAGTTGAAACCTCTGGAGTTGCAATAGGTCTCTCTATAGGTTGAGTTGTAGCAATTGTAGCTTTAGGTGGAGTTGCAATAACTACTTCTTTAACTGGTACCCTTGTTATCTCGTTCAAGACATGGCCTACCATGTCTAATGCATTCTTGACCAGTTACTTTATGAGGCCATGATGTGAGATGAAATCCATGGAGCAATTAGACCTTTGAACAAGAGTGTTCATTGTTTGAAGTTTCTTCCAAAAGAAGAATGGCATGTTAACCAGCCTGCCATGCCTCATGTGGTCTAGAAACCTTAAATTCTATAATTAGAATATCCCATGGCAACATTTTCATGTAAAATACCTCTACAATACAATGGCTACACCTCCCCAGGGGTCTGGAAAATATCTATGGTCAAATCTAGTTCATTTCTTTACCAAACCCTTACTAGGTTCAATGAATTTCTCCGTGATTTTTGGTTTTGGCCTTCTCCTATAGTAAAATTTCTCCTTGGCTTGAGGTAGTCCTATAATATCTTCCATGATGTCTTCTTCACACACACTACTATTCTTCCAACTAGTGACTTGCTCTCTTTAAAATTCAAGATGAAATTCAACACCACATCATCATTATATGCTTGTAACCTATGGACATACTCAATACATCCTAAATTCTAAAAAAATAGTATAGTTGTGGTCATATGCCTGTAGTAATAACATTATTGTGAGCTCTCTTTGATTCACTGAGCCTCCCATTTTCTGTCTCTTCCAAGAGTGTAGTTCATTCTATGGTTGTAATTTGAAATGCGCAATTTGAAGGGGGCTGGCAGTTGTAGTTCCCAATTATGTCAATGGAATGATTATTTGATAGTGGGATTATGTAATAGGTCAATGGAGGAGGTAATTGATGCATGCAATTTGTTAGTGTCAGTATCTTCATCCTTCCATCAGTGATCAAAATTCTCTTTTTGCATGCATTTTAGGTGTCTCATCTGATCAGCTGCATTCCATTAGGCGCATGGATCATCTAATGGGAGTGGCTTTCCTATAGTTTCCCTCATGTCATTTACCTACTGGTTCATGTTTGCTCATCAAAAGCATATACAATCACCTTTTTTATCTTTAAGATTGCAAAGGTTCATTTAGGGTTTCCATTATCAATTAGGTCTATGGTTTCATTAGGGTTTCATCAAAAAGTGTTTCAAGGTGTCCAATAACCCCCATCAGGCACATGAGGGGGTTCCAGCATCAATAAAATTCATCATCAAGTGTTCGAAAATGTGTTTTTCCTCAAAACTCTGTTTTGAGGAAAAAATAGAGTATTTTGCCTTTATTGTACAAAAATCATGAAATTTTGTTTTCTTCATTGTGTATCACTCCATCTGCACCCTGGTTTCCTTCCTTAGCCCCAGTAGTTCCAACACCTACAAAACAAGCAAAGCTCAGGTCATTTAGTTCATCACAAAGCCAAAATGAAGTGAAAAAGTCCAAAAAAAAGAGTTCCAAATAAAGTCATTTCAAAACATTATGAAAGTGGGTTTCATGAGCCAAAAATTAAAGAGCTTTTTGTTTATAAGTCATTCCTTCAAATTTCATAGTTCATTTGCACTTTTGAGCCAAGAAAAGTTGTTGTGGTGAGCAAGAAAGGAAATTGGGTGAAAATTGCTCCAAGTAATCGGTGCGGCACACTGGGCAAGGGGCGCGGCGCATACATCCGGCGCGGCGCACTGGGCCTCAAACGACAGTTCAAAATTGCACAGGCGTGGCACATATACTGGGCACGGTGCATTGGGTATGTTGCACGATGCACACAGCCAGGGAGTTCGAAAATTGCCAGAACTTGCTCCAATCGCCCAAAACGCACGGATTTGTCTTGGTACAAGTAGGTAGAGCCTCCATCATTGTTTTTTATCCAGGTTTGGTGCTTGTTTCATGTTGGTTGATGAATGGTGAATGTTTAAAGAAATCAAACCCTACCATTTGAAATTCCTCAAAGAAATTTGCTGCCTAGGGTTTTGATTAATTGTTTTGCTACCAAGTCAATCCTTTAAATTCCCCCATCATTCCCTTACCCATATTTTCATTGATTTCATTATTCCCTAAGTTCCCCTACTGCCTAAATTCACTAATCACCTATCCCAAGTTCCCTTTCCCAAAATCCCAAATGCACCAAACCCTAGTTTCATACTTAAAATCTCAAACCCTAGCCCCTCCTAAATCATTCCCTAATTCCCTATTTCTCTAAATTCCCCCTCCACAGTCCCTCATTTCACTGTTTTCCCTTGGTGGCAAAGGTCAAACACGTCACCAAGATAGTTTAACGTATCAACACCTACTTCTCTAAGACATTTTATCTACCAGCAGACATTGCATCTGATCTTTCATATGATTATGAAGAGGAGACCCAAAGTGACTCACCTATAGAGGGACATGCACCTAGGAGGCCTCATAGAGGTGGGAAACATATCATAGAAGAACCAACCACTCTTACTGAGTTACATGCCTGCCCTCTTTCCATCTCTTGTTTCCAACATCAGTCATGTTATGAATTTTGTGAGAAGGTTGCTAGCATTCAGTTTCATCATGAGTTGGCTCATCTATTTGTGCTGCATTTACATGGTGATCAAGCCACTTTAGCTGGTGTCACTTTCACATTAACACCAGAATCCATTTCATTAGCAACCAACATACCTAACATTGGAGAGCCATGGAACAAGAGGCAGAAAATTGACCAGCAGCATTATGAACTGTACATTAAGCCCGACTTTTTGAGATAGCTCAAGAGAGTGTTTCCTTTTCGATACCTCAAAGATGAATATGCTCCTTTAATGAAACTGATCATGAAGTATTTCAACTGTGAGGGCTGGTTTTCTCATTTATATGCTTATCATATCAAGCTACTGATGCATTTTACCTGGGTACAGATGATGAACATCCCTTATTTCATGTGCCGAAATATTGAAAGGATGAATACTCTAGTGTAGCACAAAACTCCCCAGCAGCAGTTCAATAGTATTTACCATTTTGCTCTCATCAAGATTATGGTCATCCATCAACTTGGCTTACAGGGTATCTCTTGGGATGACTTCATCTCCCATGAGTTTTTCACAGCTCCTCGGGGACCATCAAAGGCTTTGCATGAGACAGGTGGACCTTCTTATCAGCATGAGGGTCATGAGACACAGGTTGCCAGTATGCCAGTGTTAATTACTTATCGGAAGGGCACCAGGCAATTGTTCGCAGCAGCAAAGCGAGTGTTATCTCCACCTAGCGTGGAAGGGGCCTCGCTTCTGACATCAGCACCACAGGTTTAGGAAAAAGGCAAGATGCAAATGCAGGATGAGGGGCCTTCAGGTGAGCAGGACTTTATTCTTATTGAGGATGATGATACGGACATGGGTCCACAAAGCACAAGTCTCAAAGAGATCATCTTTGAGCAACAGACAGACATCAAGGCCTTGTCCCTCAACTTGGAGAGGGCTAAGTGGATCATAAAATACTTGGAGCAGAGGAATAAGTAGCTTGAAGATCAGCATACAACCATGGAGTTACAAAACATCAGGGAGAACTGCCAAGCTGCCCAAAGAAGGAGGGTGGAGTTCACTTCACTCAAGCGGGAGATCAATGCTGATCGGGAGTCTTGGCTTGAGAGAGTCAATATCCACTTAGAGAGATTGTTGGAGAAGGCCAACAAGGATAAAAACTTGCTGAGACACATGGCTTTTCATTACATGGCGAGGAACAAAGTTTGCAAGGCCTGAATCAGGAATTTAACGGCAAAATTGAAGAAGGTTTGAAAGAGGCAAAAGGAGCATGATCGACTTCAGATATTCATCGAGGCTTCCTTGGCCCAACATAGCTCTTGATAGAGAAGGCGTATCCCAAATTTCAAGAAATTTTGGTCATTTTTTGCATTTTGCCAAAATTTGGCACAAAAAACAGGAAATTCTGCCCTATGCGCCGCGCCACATGGCGCTCGCTTTTGCTAGGAGGCTCCAAGTTCAAAAAACTCAGCACTTTTGAATTTGGCATGAAAAATTATGCTTGCTTGTTCATGGCCAAGAAATTTGGGCAGGTTTTGAGCGCTTAAAAAGGTCAAAAACACTCAAAAAATGACCTCACTACCCTATTTTGACACACAGGAAGCAGCCTTGGGAGATTTGACTTTTGACATGGCAAATGGAGGCCAAATTAAAAAATTCCACTTGGGTTGGAAATTAGATAGGTAGACCTTTCCAACAAGCACACTGGTAGCTAATTTGGACATCAGAAAGGCCTCCAAAGGTGGGTATAAACAGGCGCATCACATAGAGAATCAGGGGCGACGCATAGAGGAAAAATTGTCAGTTTGACAAAGTATTGCTCTGTTTTTCGCCCAGTTTTTGCGAGTT
The DNA here is from genome assembly GCA_000404065.3 of Pinus taeda. Classification (NCBI taxonomy): domain Eukaryota; kingdom Viridiplantae; phylum Streptophyta; class Pinopsida; order Pinales; family Pinaceae; genus Pinus; species Pinus taeda. Next base: position 27,433 of record APFE030614954.1, on the reverse strand, counting down.
TGACTTTTTCACTTTCTTCATGTCAAATTGTGATGTAATTTCATGTACATTGATGGATCATTATGTAATTTCATGTACATTGATGGATCATGATGTAAATATGTTGAATTTTCACTTGGATAGGTAGATTCATCAGTTAAAAGGTTGTTTCAAACTGAATGAATCAATTCCCTTGTTTCTAGAGGCATGGTGTTTCATTGCCTGATTTCTAGTTCCTAGTTTAGAATTAGTTGAATCATCCCCTAAACATGTGAGCTCGACCCCTAGAGGCTAGGATGAGCTATGTTTTGTCTATATTATGTGTTTTTTCAGTCATTAGCATGGCTGGACTCTTGAGAAAGTAAGGAGCTTCATTGTACACTCATATTAGTGTTTTGGCTAAGGAATTGAGACCAGGGTTTGCAGTACTCTTTGGGATCCTTGTGGCATTTGTTTTGGTACAATGCTTTCTTATGTATTTGTGAATTTATTCATGTGTTATGTATATCATTTTCCCTCTTATTTCTTCTCAGCTAAAACAAACAAGAGTGTAAGTAGAATACATTGAAATTGCAGTGCTCTACATGAAGTTTGCTTTAGTTTTTGATGTTTTCAGCTGTGTGGAGAGGATCCATGGCTTCTCTTGCCCTCTTCAACTCCTCCTCTATCTGATCCACCCATCTCACTTGATTTAGAGTACCAAATACAGTTGCCTACCTTGCCCCATTGAGATCCCTGCAAGACTAAGCCTCATTCCTTGCACCCAAGATTTGTCTTTCCATCTGAGCCAAAAAAAACATCATTTTATTCAATCAAACTCTTTCACAAATATACCTAGCCTAATATCAATAGTTAAATCAGTCATCTCAAGCCTTTAGTGATTATATTTTGTTGAGATTGACCCGAAGAGAGCCCTTTCCTGACCTGGTAGGGCTAGCTACCAGGTTGAGCGTGGTTTGATGTTGGCCCTGGATCCTACCTTTTCAGCCTGAGGTAAATCTAGGCTATAACAAAATCAAATCATTGGTCAAGTAATTTATGCCAAATTATTTCTGTTATATACATGTCCAATAAATATAACTTCTAACATACCATGAGTGGTCACTTCCTTCCAAGTTGGTGGGAAATTAATTATGTCCCATGCCTTAATCATGCTATGGTGTTGGACCCAAAAAAATAGCTAGAGTTCTTTTTGGTGTGATTTTCAAGACATTCAAAGTTGCGACACTCCAAAGTTGTAGCACTAGGTTCATTAAGCTAGAGTTGCAACTTGGCCCAATCATGGTGTCATAGTAGGTGTTATTTCAACCCAAATCGATTAGTAAAATTGTTGTACAACAAAGTTGTTGTTTCTGAGTTGCATAATTAAATTGCAATAGTGGAGTTATAGAAATAAAGCTGTGGAAATGGAGTTATATCAATGGAATTGTAGCACTTTGAGTTGTGGCAATTTTATTGCAGCACTCAAGTTGTAACAATGGATTTGTAGCAACATATTTGCAACAATGGAGTTATAGTTACATAGTAGTAGGAATGGTGGCTCCCTCTACTACACGTTATGAAAACAAGATTAGCCTGTGAGTCTCATAGAAAAAAGGATAATTTATTCTAAATTTTATCGAAAGAGTAAGATGTGATAATGGTTCACCCAATAGGGATTTGTTGACGCTGCTGGAAATACATCAACCAAGGGGATCTCCCCAATATTAAGTCCCAATCAAGCCTCAAATCATTTGGTGTAGGAGTCCCATCCGATATAAATGATCGGTTGCCAAATCCTTAAATATTTTCCTTGGCTCTAGCTGTCAGCATAGGAGAGTGATGCAATGGTGTCTTCGAAAAGCAAGGGAGGTGTGCCTGGTGATTGTGCAATTGCAATTATGTCAAGGTTCTTCTACTGTAAAGGTGAGAGAAAAGTGAGCCTGTAAGTGAGAGGTAATAGTACCACCTAGGAAGAGACACACATGAACTAGAAGAATCCATCTAACATCCAACGAAATAGTCCACAAAGGGTGTGAGGGTCGTTATGACCAACAAACAAGGAAAGATCTATCTAGTATCTTGCAGAATAGTCCACAAGGATGGGACAACAATAAAATCCATTACAACACATTCTCAATAATATAAGCACTAAAGTAACCGAAATAGTTCAACTATCTTAGTAAATGTTAAAGCAAATACGAAATACAAACGTCTACAGAATAGTCTTACAAAATTTAATAGTCCATGCATGAAGAACATGATGGCCTTAAAAGGCTTATTTTTTTAAGCAAAAGTTGCAAGACACATGTTTACAATGTACATCACTAGCCCCAGTAGTGGGACATTGGAGCCACTCCTTGCTCCTCTCTCTAATGCCTTGCAGGAGAAGCCAAGGCGAAAAGTCCTCTGCTCATACAATGAGGGGGTTTATATAACCAAGGGGTGATGCTTCCCCCTTGTGACTCTTGGACTACGCTCATGACTGTACAACTTCCTCTGAATTTTAAACTTACATGACTCCAATACATTTGGATACAATACACATGGTCCACAATAATGATGTGGCATATGACTACTCATGACATGACATGACATGACACTGCTGACATGGACTACTTCATGATGTGGAAATGTCAGGTCACTGTTGTTGTTGAGTGCTAGATGTCTTCTTGGATATGATTTATCTTCTCCTCCGCATGGCTTGGTAATTAAAAGTTTTCAATGATCTCGATTCTTGGATGGTAGTTGCAAACTTGTGTCCCTATGCTTCACCTTGACATTTCCACATGTGAGGTCAGTTGCAAGACAGTCTTTAGGCATGCTTCCCTCATCCTTTTCCTTCTTGATCATCTTGCCATGACTTGATATGCAATTCACTCATGACGAGACAACATCAATCCAAAAACCTCCTAGTATAAGATGATTCATTATTATCCATGAACTCATCTTGGAGCAAGTCACAGGCTGGGAGAAAGGGCTTAGTGATGCACATTGGGCAGTTCCAATAGACAAGGGGAGACCTTGATCACTGAGACTGCACAGTGCGTAGCTCAGGATAGATTGAGGGAAATTTTTACGCACTCCTTATTGAGGGAAAAATTTGCATATTCGCCATTGAGGGAAAAATTTGCGCAATGGCCATTGTGGGAGAATTTTGCACAATGCCCACTTAGGGAAAAAAGTGTTCAGTTGCTACTGAGGGAAAATATTGCACAGTTCAAGCAGGAAGTGGAGACTATGGGATGGGGCCCTGGGAGGACAAACTATGCAGTTTAAGGAGGCAAGGGGGACTGGGCAGTAGAGAGGCCTGAAGGGCAGATCTGCGTAGTTTCTGAAAGCAGTGAGCTCTGATTGAGGGAAGGGCACTAGAGGAAGCATCTACACTGTTTTGGAGGTAAAGGAATGTTGGGCTCTTTGGGCATTGCACAGTTCCATCATGAAAGGGAAAAGATTTAGGGTTGAAGTTGCAAAGTGCACAGTTCAAGGCAGACTGGGAGCCACAACTCTACAATTCTGGAGGTCAAGGGAGGCTGCTGGACTCTGGAATTGTGCAGAAAATCAACCCTAGAGGACAGTGACTATGCATTGTGTAGTTCCAAGCAGTAGGGTCACATCTAAGAGGGTTGAGATTGCACAGTACGCAGCTCTAGCAGGGCCCAGTGAAGCTAAGTTGCCTGATTAGGAAGAATTTCTGAAAATGGCCAAGTGTTGGAAGAGAGATGGGTTCACACACTTAGCATACTTTGCAGACACATGAAAATAGTTCATTGGAACACACAAGAAAAGCATTTCCTTCTGCATGACAGTCTTATGATAAGATGTGAAAAGTGTGACACTTAAGATAGACTATAGGACGACCGTGATGACACTTGTGCGATAACGCTCAAGACCTTGTGTGTGAGTGAGACAAATGTTACATGGTTATGACCACTGATACACATAAAGATCAACCTTCAAAACCACTAGAAAAATCTCGTAAACATTACATAACAACCAAACATGCTCAAAGACGACAGTTGATACACTAAGCAAAAGGAGCCAAAGAACTTCAAGAAAGCTCATGAAATGAGCTTGAGTGTTTACAAAAATCAAGGAAAAGACAAAGGAAGGCTTTGAAATTTGAGTGCAAGCCAAAATTTTGGAGAGATTCTTAATGTGTAAAGACTTGTTACAATACCATTGACCAATATCATGACTTAGTGGTAGTTTTGAAAATTGTAAGATAAACCAAAAACTACATTTCAACCTTCTCACTTTCACACTTTTTATGAATTTTCCATTTATTAAACTAAAATGAAATGGGTTTTACTTATTTGGCTTTTGCAAAAGTGGTTTCAATGGAATATTGTTCTCAAAACAATTCCGTGGTAGGACAAATTTGCGTGCGCTTAATTTGCATGCTTGTGTATGCATGCTCATAATAGATTTTTCTATGGTTATCTGGAGTATTCTAAGATTTTATGCGTTCCAAACAACTCTCGCTTTAAAAAGTTGTGATAAAAGAGATTTATTGATGAGGAGGAAGGGAAGATGATAGGATGTGCAATCTTAAACTCCACATGGTCCAAGAGCCCAAACCATTGAGATCATCACACAGAAATTCCACTCGTTCTTCTTCAGAGAACATAACTGGAAAAAACCCTAGCACAGGCATGGATAGAAGCCTTGGGTCCATCCTCTACTCAAAGGCCTCCTCTAGCAGCACCACTACTTCACTTGTTAGTCTTAGGTGTTCCCTCCCTGCCAATCACAATCTCTACAAATTTAAAGAACTCATAGTTGCCACCGCATAGTTCACCTCTGGAAGGCTGGGGAATTCGTCCATTTGGAAGTGCGTTCTCAGCTGAAAGAAGGTGGCCCTCACGGTAAGAGGGCAGAAGATAAAATTTGGGGATTTCAGATCATAGCTCAGAGAGATCTGCAATACCCACCACGCCAGTATAATCAAGCTCTTGGGAGCTTGCTGTGAGGGAGACCAAGTATATCTCATCTCCAAGTATGTCTAGGGATCAAACCTTAGGGATTGCCTGCAGCGCAGCAAAGTGCGGGGATACATAGTTCTGGGCTCCAATATTTCTTGGATGCAGATCGTGTGGACGTGGCTCAAGGGTTGGAATTAGCAATCAAAATTGAACATGTCAGAGCCCTTCAAAGGGCCTCTGGCACATTAGAGAAGTAGGGAGAAAATTTTAACAGTAAAAAAAAATAAAAAAAAATTGATTTTTATCATTTAAAAAAAAATTGGAATAATATCTTAAAAGTTTTTAAGAAGGGCGGTTAAATTCTAAACCCTTTTTTTAAATTTCATTTTTTCTGAAATTAGAATTTTAGGAATGTTGAATTTGTGAATTTTATTTCATGTTAAAACTTAAATCCCATTTCAGAAACTCCCATTTCAAAAACAACAGTGTCTTCTTGAGTTGTTTTTTCTAATTGTGCATACGATGCAAGTTCTTACTAATTATTATGTCACAATTACCTTTTGATACCATTACATTTGGCAGTTTCTGAGTTGCTCCCATTTCAAAAACAACACTTTCTTTTTGAGTTGTTTTTTCTAATTGTGCATATGATGCAAGTTCTTATTAATTATTATGTCACAATTACCCTTTGATACCATTACATTTGATGTTTTCAATTGAGAGTGACTATATTTCAATATGGACCATGTATTAGTTCTGTAATTTTCTGGGTTGTGCCTGAAGGCAACCCAAGGCAAGGTTTGACGACGATTTCAGCCAGAGAAGAGCATAGATTCATCATTCAGCAAACGCCTATCAAGAAAGGTTTAAGCATGATTTATGCTTGGAGAGGAGGGCATTCAATAGGCTTCTTAACATACTAAATTTGATTTGTTTGCGGATTCCCAATTCTTAGTATGTTTTCATATTCCCAATTTATGAATGAGTTACTTGTATGAATGTTAGTAAATGTGCTAGTGACTTGGAGGCAAGATACTAGTAGTCAAAGATCAGAACATATTTATCTTTGTTCATCATAAGTATAGATGCCACCTCAAATATGGAAAGTATGTTGTAGAAGGCCTGCCATTTTATTACCTTATTTTTCTAAAAAACAACATGTCATCCATGAACATGAGATGTGAAATACCAGTAGTTTTTATTACCCCACATCAAGCAATTAGTCCATTTTCTCTAGCCCACTGAATGCCTTTGCTCAAACCATCAATAACTAAAATAAATAGTAACGGATAAGGTGAACAGTCTTGTTTTTAGTCCCTTGTAGATTCTGAAGAAATTAGTCGATTTCTCGTTGATGAATAATGACAGGTTTGTTAAGGAATTGCATGCCATAATGTAACAAAATTCATCTAGATCTGTATAGCAGGTAATGCTCTGTGATCTATTAATAAACATGTACTCATTTTTAATAAATCAATATCATATTAAGAAACGCCACCCAATTGTTACTTTTCCCATGAATATTAAAAAAATCAATCTAATCCTATTAATCTAAAGAAAGACATAATATATTAAAATGGTGTGAGCAATTAACATTGATAACAAGATGTAAAATATAAAATAACGCAGAAAAGAAAGGAGATACCAAAACATATACACCTTTGTACGCTCTTCTGTTGAATCCTAAACCTGTTTAGAATTTTACTGAATTTTTTTATTCATGCAATAAACTTAAATTCGACTGAGTTGCTTGTATATTGGCCTGAATGTTCTGGGCAGAAAATTTCCTACAAAATTAATCATTATCTGAACTGGAGCAGGGATATAGGTCTCCTGGCTGTCCATTAATGGTAAATGCATCCGATATATTAGCTGTAGCTCCTACCATACCTGCCTTATACACAAAATCCATGGGGTTGTCATCCCACCATTCTCTTGTTACTCATTAAAACACATGTAAAGTTTTCTTTCCCTTTTTCATTTTTTGAAGGACTAGATCTAGCTTAGGCTAGGCTAGCCCATGTATATATCGAAGAACAACTATCCACTCATATCACCAATACTATTAATTATTAATTTCTCAAAACTAATGAGGACTGATCCCCACAAACTAACTGGTCCATACTTTATACTATGCCCATAAAAAAAATTATGGGCATCAAAAATGATTTTGTGAATTGTATAAACCTATTGCACTCACCTAAAATGATTGTAGCTTCTTCTTTGGGTTTACGAAAAGGATATGAACTGCCCTTCTTCGGATAGATCACGATTTCTCCATCGACGGTAGCTCGGAGCCATGAGACATGAGCGTGCCACCACAAGGTTCCTTCTTGATCAACAATGATGAATCTGTATGTGTAACTTCCATTCAGTTGAATTGGGCACTGCGTAATATACTTGCGTCCATCGACCCAACGTGTATGTAGTTGGTGTATTCCATGCCTTCCATGATTGAAATATCTATCACTCTTAGTTTTACATTATTTCTTTCATATAGTCAAAGAGGTAGGTTAACACCCCAACCAATTACCCTTTTCCACAGGTTCAAAATACTGAGAGGTGAAGAAGTCAATTTCAAGAGATATTTAGCATAAAGTATTCTTGTTTGCTGAAATTATTTTTGTTCATTGAAATTATACACAACACTTATTTATGCATAATCTGAGATTGCACATATCAAAGGCAATAGGGACTTCGAAAATGGCTAGATTCATTTTTACAATCAATATCTGCAATTTTAAGAGATGGTAGATTTGAATTGAATCTGATATTCCAGGAATCTGTAATGGATATAAGTTAATAGATGGTAGATTTGAATTGAAGTGGATATTCCAGGAATCTGTAATAGTGGTAAATAGTAAATTGAATTGAATAAGATATTTCATAAATCTGCAATCAATATAAGAAATTGAATCTCCAAAAATTTGTCTCTTGAATTTGAATTAAATTAACATCACCAAAGATTGAATCGACCATATTCCAATTAAGGGATATCGAAAAAGTGAGAGCAAAGACAAACCAGTGAATAGTGGAATCCCACAGTGTCCCCGTTGCTTACAAAAAGAGTTGGTCTTGGTAACTGGCCATTTATAGTGCATCTGGCATAATCTCTGAATAAGGGTGATTTCAATATGCTCCAATAAATTGAGATTGTAACAATATAATGAGTCAAAATTTATTTCAAATCATAGTTTGATATACGTCCATTAGTTTATTTATCTCCTTTCACTCAGAAATATTATATAAAATTCTCACAATATATCAATAGAGAGTTACCAGAACAAGAAGACATCACAAATAGCATTACAGAGTCATTTTTCTAAACAAAAGAGCTATGACAAACATACAATGAAAGTATGATGGTGCATGTGTGACAAAGAATTTCTATGGACCAGATAGTTTGCAATGCCCACCACTATGAGTATCAGTAACCCAACTGAGCATCTTGTCCAAAATACTCGTCCCACAAGCATTGGGATTCATACGATCCCATCTTGAGTTGAACCTTAGTATTCAGCGCATAGTGTTAGGCCGAAAAATTGTTTCAAGCGATTTGGTTGGAATTGCCTGACTGGCCAGGAAACTAATGAATGAGGATTGGAGATTTTAGGCAGGGTAGGAATATTTGGTATACAATCCAGATCAACTTTCGTAATGCCATAGGTTTGCCATATATGTTAGAGGCAAAAAAAAGGGGGTTGATAAGTGGTCCAACATAACTTCTTAACAGGAGGCACGTTATTTTTATTTTAATCTAAACTTTTTAACAGGGAAGAGGATGTGTCACGTTATTTCTATCTTAATCTATTTTGAAAAATCAAGATAAATGGTATATGTATTTATTACAATATAGTGTTATAAATAATACAGTTTTATACAAGCTGAGAAAATTTATCATAATTTAGTTGTCAAATCAGAAGCCGGGACAACTATCTCTAGCTGCAATTCTCAAAGGAGTCATACTGGAGGATGTGTCACGTTATTTATATCTTAATATATTTAAAAAAATCAAGATAAATGGTATATGTATTTATTATAATATAGTTTTATACAAGGTGAGAAAATTTATCATATTTTAGTTGTCAAATCAGAAGCCACGACAGCTATCTCTCGCTGCAATTCTCAAAGGACTCATCACAGTTGTTTAAGGAAAACCATGCCACCTGAAATAACCCACTGGTGGTAGGCTTTCACCCCTTCCAGATGCCTCTGCGTCTGGGGTCGTTAACCTCTTTCCTTACATCCAAATAATACGAGTTCTTACTCAAACAAGAGCAGTTTTAGGGCATACTCCAGACTCATTATTCAAACAAGAGCAGTTTTAGGGCATACTCCAGACTCATTATTCATCGTATTTACTCTTAATTTATAATTTATTTATTTTATTTTGGTTCAAGAAGTATTTTAAAATTGGATAAATAGGAAAGAGGTCAATTTATTGTTAGTTTCTCTATTTATGGACAAGAAAAAAATCAATAATTTGATCGGTTTTCTAAAAAAAACACAATTTAAATAAAAATAACCATTTGTTAATACCTTTAACATGTATAATTAAAACTTTTGCCAGCAAAATGTATTTTTTCAAAATTACAAATGGTAAGGATAAATAAAATTGTAAAAATAAATAGAATATACATGTGTTGTGCAAACATTATTCATTATTCCTTTTATATGTACTAGTGGTCCAAAAGCACACAATTATAAGGTTGATATACCTAAATAGGAAATTATAAAAAGTTGGACTAACGAGACATTAGATTTAAAAAATAAAAATATTTTATATTTATAAAGATTTATTCTGAATTTTACGTGATTTTTTTTTTAATAGAATGTTACACGTATGTTATTAATATATATTTCTATGTTATTAATATATATTAATAAAAAATATAAAGTTAGAATAAATATATGTAAATGAGAGTAAATGTTTTGTTTAATTTTAGATTTATCAAATATTGGTTATCAATTAATTATTTAAAAACATTATAGAGACTTTTTTAATTTTGTGA
>APFE030614954.1:0-17213 GCA_000404065.3 Pinus taeda | reverse complement strand
AAGGCACTCCTTGCGATAGGTCACCGGTTCAAATCCCCCGTGGGTACTTAGGTTAGTCTTAAAGTAGAAAAAAAAATAATATATTGGCGATAATTTTGGACTAAATTAAGATGAATCTATGATATAATTTTGGACTAGGTTAAGATGAATCTATGATATATTTTTAATGTATTCAAGTGATTCTTTTTATTATTGTAATATTGACATTAAAGGTAGATGAATTTCTTTTGTCATTTTTTCAAGGAAAATTAGAGGGGCTAATGTTTCCAAGTGAGCTAATTTTCCATGGTTTTCTCAAAAAAAATATTTGCCAATTTTTGTTTATTCTAAAAATGATTTGCCTAAATTTTATACTATAATGTTAGGCCCCTATACTACTAGTGTAACCCCTTATTGTTATTAGTACAACCCCCTTATTATATCGTTGTACCCATGTAATCCCCATATTGTTACTATTGTGCCCCATAGAAGCCCATTGTTGTTATTATTGTGCCCTTACATTATTATTGTTATGCCAGCTCTGATTACATTCTGACCCCTTAGACTCCTATATATAGAAAGGAGGTATTTTCATTTTTATCATCCAAGAATTGTTCATTTGTGTAATGTAAAGGAGGTTGCCCCCTCGAAGAGGCTTATTTCTAAGGCGTTCATCTATCTTTTCTATCTTTTTGTGAGCTGGTTTTATAACATTTGGTATCACAGCTTTGGATTCTAGGGTTTCACTGCTCCAAACAGGTCATCATGGTATGTTCACTATAACTTTTTTTTGCGACGTTTCAGAAGCTAAAAAAAAACCATTTGAGAAGAAATCTCATTAAACCGTGCATCCAAATTTCAGATCTTGTCTCACTATATTTTCAGAGATATGATATGTGGAAGTTAGGGTTCTTGCAAGCACAATAATTTCATCTAAAATAGGTCATCGTGGTATTTTTGCTATAACCTTTTCACTACAAAGTTTCAGAAGCTAAAGAAAAAACCCATTTGAGAAGAAAATGTTCTGAATCTTTGGTTCGAATTTCAAATCTTGCCTCACTATATTTTCGGATATATGATCTGAGGAAGTTAGGTTTTTTGTAGACTGTCGAATTACATCCTAAACAGGTGACCTTGGCAAAATCGTCATAAATTTCTCTCTGAGAAACAAATTGAAATTTCATATGAAGTTACAGAAATAGGACGAACTTTACTTTTTTGTGCATGGTTTTGAGATCTGAAGGTCGAAACAAGGATACGTGGCACGTCGTACAAATTCAATCTACTGAAACATTATATAATCAGGTCATCTTAGGAGATTGGGCATAACTATTTCTTGGAGAATCAAATTATGATCATACTTGCGAGGTTAGAAATAGGACTCAGAGGGCTACTGTTATGAAACCAACTCACAAAAATATAGAAAAGATAGATCAATGCCTTAAAATTCAGCCTCTTCGAGGGGGCAACCTCCTTTACATTACACAAATGAATGATTCTTTGATGATTCAAATGACAAAACCTCCTTTCTATAAATAGGAGTCTAAGGAGTCCAATATAACCTAGCCGACCTAACAATAATAATATAAAGGCACAAAAATAACAATAAAGAGATTCTATGGGGCACAGTAATAACAATATGGGGACAATAGGGGCACAACAATATTAATACGGGATATAACTATAGTAGTAATCAGGTAATCAATAGTATTATAGGGACCTAATAGCTACTGCAGGAGACAATTTCAAAACTTTGAGATCTAAAAGTACAGAGTTATATTCGCTAATTGTTCGCACATCGAAATCATGTATTTCTCCAGATCTCCAAAAAGTCTTGGACAATCATTCCAAGGTATTTTAGACTCCCAAAGGTCTCCCACGTATTCATGATGATCATGCTATTCATTTTATTCCAGGAGTTGTTCCTCCAAACATCAAGCCTTATAGATATCCATATGCTCAAAGGAGTGAAATTGAACATATGGTTGCAGAAATGGTAGAGGTTGGTACAATTATCCAACAAAATTTGATAAACAAAGGAAGGTATGAATGGAAGAATGGCAAAGCAGGGAGGGAACTTGAAAAGGAAGGAAAAATCATATTGGAAACTGGAGCAGTCACATAAACAAGAACCTGACAGCTACTGAATCGATCAATTTCAGAGTATCTCATCAAGTGGAAGAACTTACCCGCTGAGGATTCCACATGGGAGGACAAGAATTTTATACAGAATCATGAAGAACTACTCAAGCATTGAGGACAACACTTTTTGAATGAGAGGGGCATGTTAGGCCCCTATACTACTAGTGTAACCCCTTATTGTTATTAGTACAACCCCCTTATTATATTTTATACCCATGTAGTCCCCATATTTTGTTACTATTGCTGCCCATAGAAGCCCACTTTTATTTATTATGTGCCCTACATTATTATTGTTATGTCGGGCTCTGATTACATTATGACCCCTTAGACTCCTATATATTAAAGGAGGTATTTTCATTTGTGTAATGTATAAAGGAAGGTTGCCCCCCTCAAAGAGGCTTTTCTAAGAGTGTTCATCTATCTTTTCTATCTTTTGTGAGTTGGTTTCTATTTATATATATATATATAACCGCAAAAAATTTAGAGACTATAAAATCATTAAAATTTTAGTATTCTTAAAAAAATATTGCTAAACATTTTTTAGCTTGATATTGAGGATTAATAAGATTTTCTTACATTTTTAAACTTGGAATTTTTTTTCCATCCTTCAAATTTTCATGTTCAATTTGAAGAAAATTTTTGGTCTTTAAAATTTACATACTCATTTTAATTTAGACACATAATTCACACATTTAGTTAATTCAATTTAAATGCAAAAACACCTCATTCTCCTAGCTGCAATTAAGCTTAATTTATTCAATTTATAAAAATTAATAATAATTTCAAATAAGTGGCCATCAATTTTGCTCATTGTTATAGACATTTTTCGGCACTTCAACGCCAATCATAAATGTCCATAAACTGAGGGCTCCTAAGTCCCTAAAAGTGTTGCTTCACTTCCTAAAGGAACAAGGTCAACTGATTACATCATCTCCCAGAGGTTCTCCACTGAAAACTGCTCATAAATGGTCAAAACTGGACCATACTGAAAGCTCAATGTAGGGGGTGCGATGCATATCACCTTCCTAGTGTACAAGGTGCGATGCATACTGATTTTCTCCTCTGTAGGGTGCGATGGTCGGGAATGGACAAAAGGTAGGGACCAAAATGCGAGGTGGAAGATCATGGAATCTTCCAAACGATTCCCCTCTAACACTTGCCTCTCCATTTTCGACCAGGGATGAGTAAGAGATCATCATTCTCCAAGTGGAAGCAGGAACTATCAAAGAGAAGACACTAATCAAGAACCCAGAAGATGACTCACCTCTCTGTAATCATCTATATATGGATCCCTCATCACAGAGATCCAGAGGCTGGAATTTTGTATCTTATAGAGAAGTGCTGTTGGTTTTCTGGTGTACATTCATAGTGTTGGGTGATCTAAGCTTTGCTTGAGGTGAAGAAGGGCTTCCTAGCTGGAGGATGATGCTGGGTCAGAGCACATGGCTGTAATCCTCTTGCTACTTTTTATTTTAACAAAGCTATTCTTGTTTCCTTCCATATTCTTGTGTACTTGTTTATATATGTATGTATATGGTTAATACACATCTGATCCTGTATTATTTATGAATTTAGTTCCTTGTTTCTTGCATAGTAGTATGTTGTTGTGATTCCACAGGTTCTTTTGAAGTTGGGAAGACAAAGAAGAAGCAGCGAAGCTCTATCAAGAAGGAGAGGAAATCAAACGCAAGACTCAGGTTGGTCTTCTTGGTTCTCCTCTCGTCTATTTTCATAAAAGGAAACAACAATAGACTTTGATTGTTTGTTTCTAAGATAGCCACCCATCTTAGTGGGAATAGCAACATCCGAGTGGACACTATTCCCTGATAACAAAATGGCGACTCCGCTGGGGAGCGACTAGATTGCTTGTTAGCCTATCTATCCTTGTTTCTTTTATAAACTTACAGACGAAGCTTGAAGTCAAGCTAGCTAGCCTTCAAACTACATTTTTTATACAAATTAAAAGTAGATCAATGCTGCTTTAGTCTATCTCCATGTTTTGTTTATGAATTAAACAATAGATCTGCAAGAAATCTAATTGCCCTAAGTGGTGGCTCTAGTAACCTCTTAGATCACCCCTGTGTTTTACATACACTGATCTTTACTTATTCGGCCTAAACACCTGAACTAGATTGCAAACTGTGAGTGAAATTCCACTCAAAGTCTTGCACTACTACCATTGCACCCTGCCTTCAAGGTAGTCTGTGTGCATCGCTCTTCCTGAGTGCAGTAGGTGCGTTGCATACTGAGTTCACTGTGTAACAGGTGCGATGGTCAGGGAGGGTTAACTTTACCCTCCGACTGTGGATTTTTCTCACTGTTTTCAGTCTTATTCAAGAGTTTTTCTGTCTGTAGTCAGTGTACTTCTGTGAAAACCCCCTTCTCTTGCATTATTCTGCCTCCTTAGTGCAAAGAACTATAATGATTTTATGTATTGTGCGTTGTTTTTTAGTTCTCTTTTGCAAAAACTAGCATAGTCGAACTGTTGTCTGTAGATCTGAAAGTGTCGTAGCTGTCGTTTTTAGTTTTAGAAAGCAATCCCATTGTTTTGGATAGTCGATTATACAGTTACTGTTGCATAGGATTTGAATTAGTAGTTTTAAAGTATCAAAAAGCAATTTCCATTTAAAAATCGCAAAGTGTCTCTCTTGTTTTCACTTTGTTTTGAAAAAGAATTTTGTTGAGTACTGTCACTTTAGAAGCAATTCAGTTTTGCACATAGATTCCTTAACGTCATTCACACATTAAGAAGGCTGAAAACAAATACATGCATGTGCATTTGCATTTTGATTGCTTGGCCTGATTTAGGACTGTGCATTTAGCGTGTGCTCTGTGCTCTGTGAAGAAAAGATTCTTGACTTTCTTCCCTTTGGTAGCTAGGATTTTCATTGCTGAAAGAAGATCAAACGTTTGTTTATCATCTTAGGCTGCATTTTAGGAATTATATATACATCACGTGGTGAACCTGAAAGGAAAACTATTAAGCAAGATCAACTTAAAATAAATTCAATGAATCTAACAACGCTTTGGAACTTAACGCACAACATCTAGAGGTCTAGGCTAGAGACGTATTCTGGCGTCGTAAAACCTGGTAACTATTGCTTTCAGTGTTGGTTAGGTGATTCCTCCACTCTGAGACGGAAAGTGCTAGTACGGACTTATGCTCCCACGTACTGTCGAGTATATATTGGGAGACCACAATAGGCTGCATCCTTTATGCTTAGGAAGCCATGTCTGCCGCCCTATTGATCCCAATGCACCGAACACAACATTTAGGAAGATTGACTGCCATACCGTAAAAAGTATTTTGCAGTTTTGCGATTGGTTTGGTAATCCTCTCTACCTAGATCTCCAGAGAAGTCCATTTTTCTACTTTTCAGACTCCTTAAAGGAAAAGGTCCTCTGAGCACTTGTCACTTCAGGCTCAATAAAAATCGAAGGTGACTAGAGTCATCTTTTGTTTTTTCTCGACTCTTTAAAATTGAAAAAAAAAGTTGTGTCAAAGAGTCTAAAATTCATTTAATTCGAAAAAAAATTTTCCCTTTTTATTTTGAGTTGATCAAGTAATCCACAACCGTGGAAGAAAGTCAATCAAAACCCCGTCGTTCGCAGAGACTCACGAATCAACCATCATTGACTCCGGAAGCGAAACCTTTTCGGACGAAGCGAACTTGTTTAACCGGATCGAAGTCCCCTAGGTTGGTTGGAGCAAGCAGTCCAACATCCTAAGAGACTCTGGTTACTCCGAACATTTCTGGAATCCATGCCTCTACAGAAGTAATTCCACAACAACAAAAGGACATTACAATTGATCCTAGTGTGACTGTTAACACTTCTATTACTGAATCGACTCTGTCTATAGCCGATTCGGAAGGTGTTACTCCCCAACCGTCTGCTGCTGCAGAGCTTACATCTTCTTCAGCACCAGAAATATTTTACGGACTTGATGGTCTGCCTCTTCCTCTTGGATTGATTGCCATAGAAGAGATTGTGGAAGATCCTCCATCTAGCACTCCAATGCAACTTGGAGCTAGGATCGCCCTGTATCCTTCTTCGTCAGAAAATATTCACCCACCCTCGGAAGTTCCTGAAGAATCGCTGAGGAATATTTTGGATAGGCTTAATATGTCTGAACAACCGTCAACATCAAGGACTGTGTCACCCAACATAGCAACAATAGAAGTTCCTTCTGCTATTCCGAAAATGTTCGCCGGCATACCATCTGTCCCAACCAACTTTCAATCACTGGATGGAGTCCATCTAGGGACTATTGCAACAGTATGGACTATTCCCGTTTGTTCGTCTAGAATTATATCTGGAATATCTTACGTTGAGTCTCGACAAATTGATCCCTCACAAGGTCAATTTGGGCAAACTGGTCCCCAAAGGCAAATTATTCCTTTGAACACTGGATTACCGTCGTATGGAGGGCCATATACCCTTTCATTGTCTTCCTCGGAAGGACAACCATGCGTGAGTTCGCAACAAAATTTGGGTTATGCTGGAATCACAACTAGCGGTTGGGTACCAATCCTGTCTCAACAACAAAGAGTTGTATGCTCAATACAACAAAGTTCACCTATGACAAAAATCCCCACTACGCCGGCTATTGTGGCAGTATCGCAAGTACAAGTGTCCCCAGTTGTATGCCAACCTCAAGTTTCGCAGGTTGCAATACAACAATCTCTTGTACCTCTGACACAACCACAGTCACCAACTAGTGGAATGGCACAGGTTCAAATGGGGAAAACCAATCCCCATCTTGGTCAAATAGTCAGTACTGGACAACAGTCCATGGCTTCACAACCATGGCTAGTGCAATACTGACAACCGCAATTCCAACAGGCTTACCAAGGATATTAACAACAAGTCTTTGCAAGTAATGGGCAGCCGTATCAACCATATCCTAATGGTTATGCCCATCAACCTTACCAAATTTACCAGCATCAAATGCATTATGCTGGTATGCAAAGACCGACTGCTCAAACGATTCCGTCTTATCCTGGGTATGCTCAACCAAGCCTGAATCAACAGTTACCCTTCATGGCAACTTTAGAGTTACTGGATCTAAGTCGACTAACGAACAATCCAATTGCCTATGCCCCTTGGTGGCCAGTGATTCCGCATAAACTTCCGTCGGATATTCCTAAATTTAATGGAAATCCGGGCAAAGACCCATCGAATCATGTGATGACCTTTCATCTATGGTGTTCATCAAACACTCTCAATGATGATTCGATTCGGCTTCACCTCTTTCAGCGCACGTTAACTGGTCCGGCAGCAAAGTGGTATATCGAACTGCCTAGAGCTTCGTTTGATAACTTCAATACCCTAGCCACAACCTTTTTAACCCATTTTCAATTACCTATTAGGTACGAAATAGGAACTGAGCTACTTACCAATTTTAAACAAACGACAGCCACTCACATATCCGATCATATTCATGAGTGGCGACGTCATCATAGAATGGTAAAAACATATGTTCCTGATCAACTATTGGCTGAATGGTTTACTAAGTCACTGTTACCCACTATTACAGAAGATGTGGCAAAGGGAGGAGTCATCACTGAAGAGCAAGTTATTGCTCATGCACAATATCTAGACTTTATCTATACTCAGTCTGGCACGCTCTACGATAAAATCCCTGACGTTCCTAGACCAGAATTCTCCGTTTCTCCGCCTCCTAAATCAAACAAAGACTCTCATGTCGACGATGATGTGATAGGTACGACAAGCACTAAAACCGCGAAGACCACATCGAAAAAAGCCTGCATGGTTTCGAGTCAAGATGCAAATGAGGAACTTCTAGCCTCGAAAGTAAATGTCGTGTCAACAGACAAAGGCAAAGAAACCATGCAACCAGGAGGCAAGAAGAAAAAATAAGGGAAGAAGAAAAACCAGGGAGACTCATCTCCTAGAAAATCTTCTGTGAACCCTTCTGGGAATGCAAAACCAAAAAATCCATGCAGTATATGTGACGAGGATCACTGGACCAGAGAGTTTCCATATAAAGAAGAACTTAGAAAATTCTTCAAAAGTTCAAAAACCTCGGCTATACTGACTGATCTGTTTCCAAACCCAGGAACAAATCTGGTTGCTAGCAAAAATGCTTCCCTATCCCAAGTGCTAATGTTGTCAGTCTCAAAGCAATTGAATGATGCTCTAATAACAACAAGGAGTAAAGATTACGGGAATCCACAGATGTTGAACAACAAGGATAATGATCAACCTAGTAGTTCAACAACGACTTCAACAGAAGTCGTGCCACCCATCGTTCCTGAATTAACAATAAAACCGCCAAAGGGAGTAGTACACAAATCGATGTTTAATCCTCGTGCCCGAGCAGCACAACACTATAATATAGTGGAGGATTTAGCTCAATAGCCATCCGCGATGTCGACTCTTGAGGTACTGCAAAACTGCCCCTCCCAAAAGTAGGCTTTATTATCAGCAATAGGTGGGATTGACCCAATGGATTCCAATCTTGTATCTTTTAATCATAAAGGATACAACCCTAAGTTACCAGCTCAACTAGCTTTCCTCATTCAAGTGAAAGCCCTCAACAAAACTGTTCATAGAATAATTATTGATGAGGGGGCATCCACATGTATCATGTCGATGAGTTGCTAGAAAACTCTAGGGTCTCCATCCTTGTCGTGATCATCAACAACATTGAAAGCATTTTATGGACGTACATACACCCCGTATGGGATACTAAGTAACTTGCAAGTCGAACTGGGGGCAAAACAGTAGAAATCGATGTTGAAGTCATCGACGAGAATCTTGAATACAACATGCTACTGGGAAGACCCTGGATATATGCCATGGCAGTTGTTGTGTCGACCTACTTTAGGAAAATTGCAATTCCTTCCCAAGGAGGAATTACAATCATCGACCAACAAACTTTTCTCCCCAATAGTTCGCAAGTTACAGGAAGCATTCCGATGATCCATGGAAGCCCTAGCATGCTTCATAATATCGGAGTAGGCCTACTAAAATACCCTATGTTAATGGGAACTTTTACCCTACCACCTCCTATGAATTTGGTGGAAGTGGCTAATGTAGGAACCTGCAATATGATATCTTCCATTCAAAAGATGTTAGAAAATGATATAAAAATGGATCATTCGCAAGTTTTGCCTCTAACCCCGCTGGAAATATTATAGCAATCAATATTCTCAGCATGGGAGGCAAACCCGCATCAATGCTCGTCGAGCGTTTGGATAGATAGGTCTAAGGAATATGGCACCCCTTAAGATCCTTGGTCGCAAGTACACTCTACAGACGAAGGAATCATTCAATCGATGATCATTGATGGGGTACCATGGGAAGATTACCACCAGCATTCCCATCTTCTGACTTGGAAAGAATATAATTTTGGCAACCTACACCATCCTTCAGTATTTGACTTTCTGACGAATACTGTAAACACGGTGGATTCCGAGAGAAACCTATCCAATATCGAAGAGACTACTGCCATAAATATCTCAACCAAAACAGATGTTGTAGAGAATATTCATGTTGGCAAATCTTGTTCTTCTTCCGAACTGGAAATATATAGCACTCTCTTTCGTGAGTTTAGAGATGTCTTGCTTGGTCATAAGACAAAATGCCATGTATCGACTCGAGCATAGTTGAACACGAAATTAAGATGTATCCAGATGTCAAACCGGTACGACAATGGATAAGGCACGTGCACCCCAAGAAAGTCGTTGCCATCAAGGCAGAAGTTGAAAAACTCCTCCATGCTGGTTTCATTTACCCCATTCCTCTAACCGATTGGGTATCGAATATTGTTCCTGTGATGAAAAAACAAGGAATGATTAGAGTGTGCGTTGATTACAGGGATGTAAATAAAGCTTGTCCGAAGGACAACTACCCTACACCCTTTATCGACTAGATAATTGATGAATGCGCCGGATGCGAAAAATTTTCATTTATGGATGGATTTTCCGGGTATAACCAAATAAATATCCACCCACAGGACCAGTCAAAGACTGCATTCATTTGTTCGTGGGGCACATTCGCATATCGCAAGCTACCCTTTGGTTTGAAGAATGCAGGAGAAACTTTTCAGAGAGTAATGAACTATGCTTTCCATGACATCAAAAACATCGTTAAACCTTATCTCAATGATCTCCCAGCTCATTCGCGAAAGCGTACTGATCATCCGCGCCATTTGAGAACAATATTTCTACGTTGCCAACACTACAAGATATGACTCAATACGCACAAAGGTGTGTTTTGTGTCAGTTCTGGTCGTTTACTTGGCTTCGTCATCTCAAAGGATGGGATTCGTCTCTACCCTTGCAAGGTTCAGGCAATCATCGATTTGCCTCCACCTTCAAACTTGCTTCAGATTCAGAAACTCCAAGGGAAAGCAAATTTCCTCAGGAGGTTCATTCCAAATTACACTGAACTAGCTAAAGGTTATACTCGTCTTTTGAAAAAGGAAGTACCCTTCATCTGGGACCAGGTAGCGCAAGCCTCCTTTGATGCTCTAAAGAAATCTCTAATACAAGCGTCATTAATGTATGCCCCTGATTATCAAAAAGACTTTAACCTGTATCTGGCTGTAGTAGATACAACCATAGAAATGGTTTTAGTTCAAGAAGACAATGGAATTGAACATCCTATATATTATTTAAGTCGAAACTTAAATGATACGGAAATGAAATACTCCTACATTGAAAAGCTTGCTCTCGTGGCTGTTCAAGCAATACAAAGATTTTGACACTACGTCCTCTTCAGGAAAACTACCATTTTATCAGATTGCAACCCCATGACCTATATATTATTGCGACAGTTGCTGGGGGGAAATATTCAAAATGGATAGCAATTCTATAAGAGTTTGATTTGGAATTCAAAAAATCCAAATCAAAGAAAGCCCTGGTATTCGCAGAGTTACTATGTGATCTCCCATCATCATCCAACGATGCAACATCCGAAGAAGCAATTGTGGATGAAAATTTGTTTCTGATATCTTCAAGCGATTTGTGGTACGGAGATATAACTATTTATCTCCAGACACAAACATATAGGTCTAATACCTCACGCTCTGAACAATGACGTATTCGATACCAAGCAAAAGACTACGTGATCGTCGGTGATACTCTTTACCGTCGCGGTATCGATATAGTTCTGCGGAGGTGCCTCACCCTTGAGGAGGCCGAAAAGTCCTGAATGACTACCATTCAGGTGTGTGTGGGGGGCATCAATCCGGTTATGCTACGACGCAAAATTTTTTACGAGCAGGATACTTCTCGCTAACAATGTTCAAAGATTGCATAACTGCAGTTAGAAGTTGTGACGCTTGCCAAATTTTCGATAGCAAAACCAGAAGACCACCCACACCACTGCAACCAGTAGTAGCTGTTGGGCCATTTGCCAAATGGGGCATAGATTTCATGACATGTAACCCCACCTCGACTGGGGGGCATGGGTACATAATAGTCGCAGTGGACTATTTTACCAAATGGGTCGAGGCGATGCCTACATTAAACAACAACGGTGAAACAACTGCCCTTTTATTTTTCAATCACGTAGTTTCCAGATTCAACGTTCCACAGGCCATAGTCACAGATCATGGATCACATTTTCGAAATCACATGATGGTTGAGTTGGCTGCCAAATTAGGACTATCCCACGATAGCTCTACTCCTTACTATCCGCAAGCTAACGGACAAGTTGAAGCAATCAACAAAGTCTTAAAGCACATGATGCAAAGGATGATCAGAGTCCACAAATAGGATTGGCACCTAATCCTGTACTCGGCCTTGTGGGCATACCGGACGTTGGTAAGAAATGCAACCAGATTCATACCTTTTCAATTGGTGTACGGTCTGGAAGCAATCTTACCGATTTAATGTGAAATCTCGTCCCTCAAACTCGCAGTCAACCTTCTCCCTGGAACCTTAGAAGAAGAGGCTCATTTCTTGGAACTAATCCATTTGGATGAAACCTGTCGTGATGCAGGATCGGCTAACGAAGCTCATAAGAAGCGAGTCAAAGCACAGTTCGACAAGAATGTCAAACCTCGCGCCTTCTCAAAAGGTGACCTGGTCTTACTTTATGACCAGGAATCCGATAAATTGGGAGCAGGGAAATTCAAATCATTATGGATGGGTCCCTATATTGTTAAACGAGTATTAGAAAAAGGAGCCTATGAGTTGATGGACTATGATGGGATTCCACTGGCGCAACCTCGCAACCTCAAGCGTAACTATGCTTGATCTAGCATAGTAATCTTCATGCTTTTGTTACATTTTTGTTTTCGCCAAGAGCATTTAGTTTGGTTAAATAATCCACTTTTTTCATTCGTTGCAAATGTCGAACATGCTATAATCATTCGTTGGATATGCCGACGGTGCAAGTCGTAGTTCGCGGAACCTGTCTTCTGCGGCATGGGCCATTTTCAATCCTAGCAGTGAGTTAGTAAGTTTTAGAGGAGTGTGTATTAGTTGGTCTACGAACAATATCGTTGAGTACAACGCATTGATAGAACTCATTTCTGATGCCATCACACATGGCATATGCCGACTTGTCATCAGGCTAGACTCACAACTCGTCATTCTACAACTCACCGACATCTATGTTGTACGAAATCCATCTATCTATCACATGTTCCTAAGGGTCAAGATTTTGGAAAGACAGTTCGATTTCATCCAATATCAACATATTTCCAGAAGTTTAAACACATTAACACACTCATTGGCAAATTATGTGTTAGATAGACATTTGCGACATTTATAAAAAGAAGCATCACATCAATATACAGAGCAGGATTATGTAACTTAACCAAAATAAAGCTCCGAAAATCAAAAATATATTTTATAATTGTTTATAGTCTGTACATAATGTTCTGTAACCAAGACAAAATTGGTCAAATGACCCAAAACTCAAAAATGCTAGGGGGCACCCTAGCCTAATGATGCTGGTGATAACAAGTCACCGCCTGTGCAATCATGCGTAAGAGCCTAGTCCATCGACTCGGCACTCCAGTAGTATGTCACTGCAACTGAAGAGGCAGCTCATCAGTCCTCACGTTCAAGATACCAAGGGTAAGGCCCTAGATCTGGTCCTGTAGTGCCGATAGAGTCTCGACCACATCAAAGTCGCGAAGGATGGCCCTCCCAACAGCCTCTCCTGCTAGAGCAGCCGCTGGGTCTCTACAGCGTACCGCCGGTCGAACTAGTCCAACATCTGCATGAGCACATGAGTTTTGATTAGTCTTGATCATAAGAATATAAGAACATTATAAAGAACAATGAACAGAGATATGGTCAGAAGAATTACCCATGACACCCCATTGTTCACCAACCGGCAGCACCAAATCCAGATCACCTCGGAAATCCATACCAGCATATGGGAACCTGGCATAAACCATCCCTTGACGGTCAAACCACTTGAAGAAGGTATCAGAAAAAGAAATATGGGGCTGACCACTGTGACGAGACATAAGATTGACCCATCTCTGCATCCGTGGTTTGGTCGGTGGAGGTAGGCCAAGTGAAATTTATTGCGGCTGCATCAATGGGATTCTCTCCAAGGAAAAAGAGGTCAAAATAGAACCATAACCAAAGTTCTTGGATCTATCGCTTGTGGAGCACTTGAAAGGTATGCTTTTGACAAACAATTTAGTGGCTTTTCAGTAATATTTGTAACCTTTTCTGCATTGTGAATTCAAAGAGATAAAGGATTTTAATAAAATGTGCAAGAATTAACATGGGAAGCTCAATCATTAATAATTGTTGTTTTTCTATACAGGGAAAGGTGGAAGAAAGGAGTTTCCATCCAAAAGCGAAAAACAGAGGAAGAATAACTGCTGTCCCTCAAGAAGGGAACCAGATGCGAACAAGATCGAGCAAATCAGAACTGAATAACCCAGGAAAGGAAGGAGGGATACCAATTCGGCAAAAGCAAGAAAGAAAAGTAAAGGATTAATAGATTGGTGAATCCCTCAGGATCTTCGATCCCGAGGGATCGCTGTTTTACTTATCTTTGTTACCTAGATATCTCCACCGTTACTCTTATATAAAGGAACAGCGTCATTGAGCAAGGGGACTCCAGCTTTTGTAATTTTCAGTTTCAGACAAAACTTTGATCATCGAGTCTCACTGAGACCTGGTTTATTGTACATTTGTTGATGCATTAATATAAAAGACTTGGTGTTTATTTCATCTTTGCGTGTGGAGTAACCTAAGGGAGTGTACCATTGGCAGCTAAGGGCCTGGCTCTGAAGGACACTTGCTTTTGCATCATTATACTGTGATTTACGCGTGATTTTCTTATCTTTATTACTCGGTAATCTGATATATCTTTCATATGCTATGCTATGCTCTGTTATGATCAATACATTAATGGTTTTTCCCTGTAATGACTCTGCACCGTATAATTGAATCTCTTCAGAGTTGAATCGTGTGTTTTTAGTCTTAAACCAGCTATTTCTGTTACAGAGCGTCGGTGTGAATGTTACTGTCATTGGATCCATGTGAAATAACAATTATTGGAACTTGAAAGTAATGTTACTCTGTTTAGAAACATAGTTATATTGATCCTTCATTCTCAGATTACTACATTAATGCGAGGCGTGCTAATATGGTTGATTATTGCTGTTCCATAATTCATCAATGAGTGTTGTTCCATAAAGTATATTCCATCCAGTTTGCTTAAGGAAAGAAGATTGTTATAGAAGAATGTGAGTAAGTCGGTTTTGACTCGCGAGACTTAGTTCTTTTGATTGCTGTTCCATTTACTGCTGTTCCATTTCCTTTTTGTTGTTCCATTTTACTTGCCTGCCGTTCTATTTACTTGCCTTTGTTGTTTTGGTGTGAGAGAAGGTCTAAGGCCGTAGTGAGCCTCAACAGACGCTGCCTAGCTCATAGACCTATGGTCCATGCTGTAATTTCCTTTCTATCAATTTCTAGAGGAATGGGTTATCGCTTCCGTACCCGTAGCTGATCAATTGTTTTGTGTGATTCTATCTTTTGGAAAAATTTAGTTATAGTTTAGCATCTGTTTACTTTGGTATTTTCTGAATGCTAAACTACTAAGCATTACTCGGACGAATAGCCTCGGATTGAGTTACTCTTTGCAATAACAAAATGTTCCTGGATTGATTTATTAATGTAGGATAATTAGAGGTGTGGGAGACCCTAGTTATAGCTCTACATTTTGGCATCCTTGCCGGGGAAAGAGTATAGCCATTTTCCCTTTGCAGAGTAGTGTGCAAATCCGCTAGGGGGGAGTTGGATTTTAAAAACGGAAGGTAAGAACCTGCGTACGGAGCATGTAAAAGCCCTGCTCCACCGTCTGCTCTCTTAGCAGAATTGTTGGTTGAATAGGATTTAGTAGTTTTTTAGAGTGCATGACTAAGCAGAAAAAGATAGAAAAAAATATCAAACCTCCAACCAAACCCGAAAAAGCCAAAGGGTCGGTGACCCTTGGTCGAACAACCTTCATAGACGAAATCTATAAGAAAACTGAATCTCAGCCGTCGGTAGGCCCCAGAAAGATTACTTCTAAACAGCCTACTAGCTCCCTTTAGGCCACAGCATCACCATCTGGAGCCTTTGCTGAGGTGAAGAGTCAGACTGATGAACAAGACTTTCAAGAAATTGAAAATTCTGTTTCAGAACGACTGTAGGAAGGGAACCTAAGCAACCATTGTGAAGGAGAAGGGGAAACAGGGGAAATAGGAGAGCCAAGGTCTCCTCCTAGGATAATCCAGCCGTTAAATAGCCTAGATAAGGGGAGCGCGGTAAAAATCATTATTGAAGGCACCCCATTCCCTTAGATAGAAATTCCAGATAGGGGAAGTGTTATTAAAACAATCCCTGCCAAGGCCGTTCCTTCTCAACCTAGGAATACCCTCCTAGAAATCCCAGAAGGTTATTGGCATATATTCGATCCTATGGCGCAGAATCAGCCAAATACTCAAACTTCTACATTGCAATATCCTATAGTGGATTCTGCAGCAAATGCGCCCATGAAAGCGATCCCTCTTCAACACATCCCTACATTTCATGGACTTACATCAGAGGACCCTGAGGCATTCCTATTTGAATTCGATGTGCTATGTAGGGGATATGATTACACCACTGACCCCCAAAAATTAAAGTTGTTCCCCTCCACTTTGAAAGGGGCGGATCTAAGATGGTTTATGGGTTTAGGTGGTGGAGTCATAAACAACTAGGAACAAATGAAAGAATCTTTCCTAAAGAAATATCATGATTACTGCAGGTCGAGAGAACTAAAAGATGAAATTTTCCAAATGACAACTAGACCAAATGAAACTTTAGAAGAATACGTAGAAAGTTTCCAGTATAATTTACAGAGATCCCCCTATGCATCACTACCTCTGCCTGATAATGTGTTGAAAACTGCATTGATTAGAGGCATGAAAGAACAGTCGATTGAAACATTTAATATCATGGGAAAAGGGGATATATATCAAGAGAATTTTGCTGACATCATTGATTTATGCATCAGGAGTTCAAGAGGTAGCACAAGGATAAAACCAGCAGAATATGATCGGTTTGTCAGAGATAACAAAATATCAACAGAAGGAGTAACACGTGTAGAACTTGGAAATTTATTAGAAAATTTTAAAACTAATATTCTGGGGACATTAACTACACAAATTGATATTGTGTAGCCTAAACAAAAGCAGATGGAGGCGGAACAAAATCTGGCGATTTTCTGCCCCCGATGTAGAAGAAAACATAGCCACAAGGAATGCCCACTGGATACAGTTCAAACATGTGCTATCTGTACAAAAGATCACCTTACTGAGAGTTGCCCCTCACTTCCTGGATTGAAGGCAGTATATAAGGAAGCAGAAGAAGAACCAGAGCCAGCATACTTCGTTAACCAGCGTCGCCAATGGAAACCTAGGCAATCTGGTATGTTTTCAGACCCAACTTCTTCTTTCCAGCCCCCATAGTATAATGCTCAGCAATATAGTATGTGGCAAAACCAATCTCCACCCCCATTTCCGAACTGGTCATCACAGTCGTTTCCTTCTCCAAATCCATGGATGAATCAAACAAGCCAATTCGGCTGGCCAAATTTTCCCTACGCCCCACCATATT
>APFE030614946.1:0-16212 GCA_000404065.3 Pinus taeda | reverse complement strand
ATTA
The DNA here is from genome assembly GCA_000404065.3 of Pinus taeda. Classification (NCBI taxonomy): domain Eukaryota; kingdom Viridiplantae; phylum Streptophyta; class Pinopsida; order Pinales; family Pinaceae; genus Pinus; species Pinus taeda. The sequence continues at coordinate 16,208 of APFE030614946.1, read as the reverse complement.
AATCTGTGGAGATACAGCTAAAGAGTTGGCCGCAGGTAGTTTTAATTGGTGTATGGGGTATATAATTTAATACTAATTAATGCTTGCCAAAAGCCAGGGAAGAAGAACAGCAACAACAATTGGCATACCAAAGAAACGATTAACTCTGAGGCCAAGAGTGACATAAAAGAATGGGAAAAAGCAGTTAAAATATCTTCAAGAGTGACATAAAAGAATGGGAAAAAGCAGTAAAAATATCTTGCCATCCCATGGAGCGCATAGTAGAACTCAGAGGTGAAAAGAAAGCAACTCAAATGATATTTGGAAACATGATCGTTCAGTGATCTGCAACTTGTATGGAAATTATAGAACAATCTCAGATAGTTTCATAGGAGAGATTCCTACAATATCTCATAACAAAATATTCCTAAAAATCAAATAGTTCTTGACCTTCATTTATGTGATATTTCCTCCTGGATTTCTTCCAACATATGGCAATACACACCATTAATGTTAAAGCGATCATCAAAGATCATCAAAGCTCTGGGTATCGTTATTCCAAGAACAATTTTCACTTTGGCATTTTTAGATTTTGATTGAACGGTACATTCCCCTTTATGCATACAAAGGTAGCGATTACCAAAGAATCTACAACGCATTGAAATAAAAGTATTTTCAATAAGCCTAAGAGTATATGGCCCTTCAACTGTTTAGGTATTAGCATTGTCTGCAGAATACATTGCACTAGTTGGAAACAAAATACAACGAAAATTGCTGATGAATACCAAATGAAATATTAGATTGCATGAGTTTCAGCGAAGGCTTGCGGAGAAGTTGTACTAGAATTGCTGTTCTCTATATATCTGCACCATAACGCTAAACACGATTGTTATACAATTTTGGTAATGGAAATCCATTTTATTTTGAATAATTGTCACAAAAAGTGCAAAGAGCAACATACAGCTCTTTGAGGTTTTTTTAGTTCTGATAGCCAATCTAGAATTGTGCTATTCACGTTGTTGTTTTGTAGATGTCTACACAACTAGTGAACAAATAATCACAACTTTCTTTGTAATATTCGTGCTCTTTTTCCAAATATACATGATTGGCTAAAGATCAAATGACCTAGAAAGTGGAGGTTTATGTTTAAAGAAAATACTTACATTCTCTCCAATATGGTTAAATTGGAAAGGTCCAGTCAGATGGTTATTGTTAGGTGACCTGCTAATTTCAACACAGTAAAATATTCAAATGGAAGCGGCACAATCAGATTTTATTTTAACAACCAAATACTTTTAACCCAAAATTAAGAATCCTAATCAACACAATTTCTATTTTATTTTAACCCAAAATTAATACCATTGCTATTAATTTTTAGTTTGTACGCACAACCCTCCAGCCAAAAGTTGGATGTAGGCTAGTATATATGTATATCACTGTATGTTGATAATATTATCTGCAGTTTCACCATGCATCAATATGGAATAATATATGCAAATTTAATAAACTCCACCACGACACTTTATACTTGCAGTGTTGTTGGTGTTTTTAAAATATGAACTTTTCAGAAAGCATTCTAACAGGTAAACAATAATAAAACGTGTTACATGCCTAAGCACTTCCTTCCCTATGACAAATCTAAAGGTGACATTTAAATAGTTGGTCCATTATTTCATAACAACAAAGGCCCTTTTCCAATGTTTGGCATAAAGTTATTATAAGCCCAAAATAAAACAGACATATCAATGGGTCAACAATCAAAGGAACAATAGGAAAGAAAACTACATGAGCATTGAGAATCATTAAGCAATTGTAGATAAGCATTAAAAATTTATTAAAAAAAAGCATTCTTAATGTTACCTGCCCATAACTCGCACATCAAGAGATTTTTTCATCGACCTTTCCTCTAATGATACAATTGGTTTTATTTGAGCCTCATTGCTCTCAAAAATCGACAAATTATAAACAAACGAAGATAGCAGAGGATCTGGTACTGCACTTTTAGCAGCCACCCCACACGAGGACACACCTCCCAGAAGTGGATGCAGCTGCCCCTCCCGAAGCTCTCTACTCAGAAAAGACAGTGTGGAATTAGGTGGCAACCCACCTCTATGAAATCTCCTCCTACGCTGCATGTATCTAGTAATTAAAGGGAACAAATTGACACCCTTCACAACCATGTCATTCAAGAACTATAATTTTAATGGATAGAATACTAAGGTCGACAAGCACTGACAAACATAATCTACATTTTTAACAGACAGAACACCCAAGGAAGTTAGAACACAGCTCTGCTAATACAAGCGAGTAGCATCTGAAATATTGAAAGTAAATATAAATTCTTCTCTGCCCAAGCATTTCAAACTTAGATTCCTCTATATCTTGTCATGTCATAGTCAAAGTAGAGGATATTTTGAACAACTGACCATGTTGAAGAGTTATATGCCCAACCATATCCTTCCCAACTTTAGCTGCGCACACAGGACATGGCTGCAAAGAAATACACAAGATATTCAGGAAAGCATTACACATGAGACCTCATCTAACAGCCCAATGTCATAAAATTAAAGACCCACAAAAGTTTCCTCTTACTTAAAATAATAAGTTTATTTGCGCTTTATAGGAAGTAAAACTATACATCCAAAAACTTGAGGAAACAATAATGTTTAGACAGAAATAACTAATAAGTATTCCATAGCTTATTGCAAATAGTCAGCAGGAAAGCAAATGTGTCATAAGAAGACTGAAAAGATCAAACAATCAAATGGAAATTTCATCCAGCAATAGGAATGGTTTTCCTATGTATATTACCATTTACATATCGAATTAAAAAGTTTAAAACGACTTATAAGAATAGATTTTCTACGTTCTTCAATGCATCTCCTAGGCTTAGACCATCTCAATAACAAATATCTGCCTATTCACTGTCATCTCGTCCTAGGAGTGACTCTCAAATATACTAAAAAATACTAAAAGTTGTTTAAACCAACATGGATGTAAATTCTCACACATTGAGACTTGAAAAAGCAACTTTTGAACAATGTCAACATGGATTGTTCCATGTCCACTAACACAGATGACAGATTCTATCTATCTCAAAAAGGCACACCCCACATACAGGCATTTTCTTGCTAGAAAATTCTCAAACAAGTAATATATCTTTATTAAAATTGGGAAGACTTCCACTGACCCATGTTATATTGGTCAGTGTCAAGCACTGTTTGATTTTGGTACTCAGAAATCTCAAGTAGAGAACCGCTTATCCAATTGGCTAGTGGATGTCATTTGCCAAAAAAATACCCTTGGGTTCAATGTGATTGGACTGAGGAACTGATTATATAATATGGGCCCCATTTGTCTATGGCACAGATGGTATTCGCTTGCAACTGTTCTATGGAATGTTTTCCTAAAATGGCTCTTGTAAGGTCTTGAATCCGGTCCTCAATCTTACAGCCATAGTGACAAGATTAAAATAAACTGATATGCCAACCCAGAACTGATGAATACACTCTTAAAATCTGTAATATAAAAGATGCAGGAAAAATGCTGGCAAACAGTAACTGCGGCTGAAAAGCGACCCAAAAAACAATGTAAAAATAAGGACAAAGTTTCCACACACCGCATTTTTTGTGTCGATGCAATGTTCATCCTCAAGATGGTAGCAGAGCAATGCGATATCAAAATCCTCAAAACAAAATGGGCAAGTGAATTCCGCCCGTATGTCATCATCGCCCTCCAATTCATCAAAGTTAAACTGCCGATTTGTACAGACAGGAAAACAACCTACTCAGAGTTTCAAATGATCCCAAACAAAAACACAGTTTACAAAATTGAAAACCCCCAAAAGGCAATTAGCCTGAAGCAGGTCAAATTAATAGGCTCGTAGTTTGAACCTAGACAAAACAGAGGGGTCTTCTAACAGGTAATACCGATGCATTTACGAAATTGACCCCAAAAGTAGATAGATAAAAAAATGAACTTTACAGCACAGCAAGACCAACTTTGAGCCACTGCAGTTAATATGTAGCGATAACTCCACAGTTAATATGTAGTGATAACTCCATATGGGTCGCCTTCAAAGTACTGCAAATACTACATGAGTTCATTCATATGAAGGTACTTAATTTTCTCAAAATAAGTGCCATAATTCCTAAAAATTAGTCCAACAAAAGAAAATGGTCTGAATATTATAACAAAATGACCCAGCGGATAAGGTAGATTTCAACCATCTACAGCCTTGAGAAACTAGCACATAAAACTCAAAAGCCCTCAAGATTTTTGGTCCCTGTGAACACTTCGAAATTAAAAACAGGGCAAAAGTAAGAAACCTGTATGATGATGATAATGATGAATTGTGTGATGGCGCTTTGTTGCCGTGATATGAGCCGCCCATAATTCAGCGTCCATGGCATCTAGAGCTTAACAATTTCTCGCCTGACACAAGACCAAACCCTGGCTTCTCTCAAACCCTTTGCAATTGATATGGGAAAAAGCAGTAAAAATATCTTCAAGAATGACATAAAAGAATGGGAAAAAGCAGTAAAACATTTTTTGTGTCGATGCAATGTTCATCCTCAAGATAGCAACAGAGCAGTGCGATATCAAAATCCTCAAAACAAAATGGGCAAGTGAAATCCACCCGTATGTCATCATCGCCCTCCAATCCATCAAATTTAAACTCCCGATCTGTATAGACAGAAAAGCAACCTACTCAGAACTTCAAATGATCCCAAACAAAAACACAGTTTACAAAATTGAAACCCCCAAAATGCAATTAGCCCAAAGCAGGTCAAATTAATAGGCTCATAGGTTGAACCCAGACAAAACAGAGGGGGCTTCTAATGGGCAATACTGATGCATTTACGGAATTGACCCCAAAAGTATATAGATAAAAAAATGCACTTTACAGCACAACAAGACCAACTTTGAGCCACTGCAATTAATATGTAGTGATAACTGCACAAGGGTCGCCTTCAAAGCACTGCAAATACCACATGAGTTCATTCATATGAAGGTACTTAATTTTCTCAAAATAAGTGCCATAATTCCTAAAAATTAGTCCAACAAAAGCAAATGGTCTGAACATTATAACAAGATGACCCAGCGGATAAGGTAGATTTCAACCATCTACAACCTTGAGAAACTAGCACATAAAACTCAAAAACCCTCAAGATTTTAGGTCCCTGTGAACACTTCGAAATTAAAAACAGGGCAAAAGTAAGAAACTTGTATGATGATGATAATGATGAACTGCGTGATGGCGCTTTACTGCCGTGACACGAGCCGCCCATAATTCAGCGTCCATGGTGTCTGGAGCTTAACGATTTCTCGCCTGACACAAGACCAAACCCTGGCTTTTCTCAAACCCTTTGCAATTGATATCCAGAAACATGTATTAAGTATAGTATAACCAACAATGTAAACAGAATAATTCTGACAACCTGGGAACCTGGGCGAACAATTTATGAACCGGGAAAGAGAGCTGTACTTGCCATTGAAAAACCCAGAAGTGAAAAACCTAGAAGAGAACACTAAGAAAACACTGGACTAAAATTAAAATGTTAGAAACACTGACCTAAAAATTGAGCAGAGCAATTTTTGAGCAGTAAAATGTGAGTGAACAATTTATGAACAGTAAAATGGAGGTGTAAACAGTGTATATAGAACAACAGAGGGCTAGGTCGTGCACAACAGATTGCACAGCAAAAACGGGACACATTATTGCAGTGTACGTGGAAAAGCACAAAAACATTACTGCAGAGGGCGTGGAAGACAACATGGAGAGCAGAAAACGGACGGGTATGGAAGAAGGGGCGTTCTTTGTTCCGTCGGGCGCGACGCATCGTCCAGCTATGCGAAGGCTTCCAACGTTTCTTGTGGCTTCCCTCACAGGGAACGCCAACGTCCTGCCCTCCAACCCCAGCATCCATGAATACCTCCGCGCCTGAATACCTCCGCCCCTTCCTTGCAGCGAGACCGATACGCAGGGGCTGACGTGTTCCCTGAAAAATATGAAAACGAATTGCCCGCAAATTACCCGCTCTATGCCCGACGCCAAGTGTCAGCCTGAGAAACAAAAGGACGACGAAAGTCCCTTTCAAAGGAAGGCCTATCGGCCTAACTAGGTTGTTTACTTTCTATTTTCATTTTTCTCATAGTCTTAATACATAAATAAACCATAACTAACGTCTAAATTTAAATAATAAATCTACAAGACATTATGACATAGGAATACTTCTCAATCTCCCATCCATAATATATTTTTATAATTTAGAAAATTATAATTTATGTTCTATTTTTTATTTTTTTCCATACAACATTTTCTATATAATTTTTCTTTTATAATAATAATAACAATCTAATTTCAATGTCCCAATTGATGTATAAGATCCAAGATCCTTTTTTATAAAATAAGAAACCCAATGAAATACACACCCTACTAGCTTTTAAATTTAAGCCATGACCTTTAACATATAAAACATATCCTTAACTATTAAACCTACTCAAACTAATCTCTTTTTTTCCTAAGGTTTCTCATTTATTCAATTGGATCTCTCTTTGTGTTTGCCCTCCCCATGTCCCACATTGTATTATTATTATCTATTTTATGAAATACACACTCTACTCACTTTTAAATTTAAGCCATGACCTTTTAACATATAAAAAATATGCTTAACTATTAAACCTACTCAAACTAATCTCATTTTTTCTAAGGTTTGTCATTTATTCAATTGGATCTCTCTTTGTGTTTGCCCTCCCCATGTCCCACATTGTATTATTATCATCCATTTTTAAGGTCACGGCGAAGCTACACACCAAATTCGTGTATGAGACCCCCTTGTTTATGGGACAAGGGACCCACCTCCACGCAACGATTTGACTACTAAGTCTACTCACTTTTAAATTTAAGCCATGACCTTTTAACATATAAAACATATCCCTAACTATTAAACCTACTCAAACTAATCTCCTTTTTTCTAAGGTTTCTCATTTATTCAATTGGATCTTTCTTTGTGTTTGCCCTCCCCATGTCCCACATTGTATTATTATTATCCATTATTAAGGTCACTACGAAGCTAGACACCAAATTTGTGTGTGGGACCCCCTTGTTTATGGGACAAGGAACCCACCTCACTGCAAGGATTTGACTACTAAGTCTACATACATACTCTACTCTACCCCTACTAAATCTATGAAAGCATACATACTCTACCCGCTCTGGTTTTGAACCTCTAATTTCTCTTAAGAAAAAACAAATGCTCTTAAACATTACGCTGTATATTAAGATCAAATTTTGCCGTGAAGGCAATGAAAGAGCACTTTCCTTTCATTTAAAGTTTCTCATTTATTCAATTGGATCTTGGAACTTCGATCACTCATGGAAATGTGTTTGACCTCGAGTTTTCAGCAAGGCAATGAAAGAGAACTTTCTTAACTCCACAAGGGCGGGCTAGTCGTCTCCCTGCGCGTCCTGCACCGTCGATCTTTGTCTCTTCGTCTGCGCCGTCCGTTCTCGTAGATTAGTCCAAAGGAGGGTTCGAGGAACGAAAAGGGGTTTTAGAAACGAGAGCGCACTATACTAACTTGGTTGATCTGATCTGATCTGGTGGGCAGGGCAGTGGCAATGGCAATGGCGATTCGTGGAGTGATCCCGTCAAATCTCAAGCATTCGACAGTGTTTGTATGTCTAGCGCTCTTGACAATATGCCAACTATGTCTGGCGGCACCGTCATCGGAATTGGTGCTCCTAAAGGTGGATCGCCGGGTAAGTCTCAAAATATTAGTCTCCTCTACGTTTTTTTTTCTGTGCAATAAAAGTATGCTATGCGCCAACGCGATGAAAATTTTCAGATGAATGAGCTTGTAACGGATGGCTTCGATTACTTAAAAAAACTGTGCATCACAAACTTAGCTGAAACGCTTTTACACTGAAATTGCTGCTCTTTCAAGATCAAAATTCACCATGGTTGGCCAGATCTAAGTTAACGTCCCATGTAAACTGTATGGTAAAACTATACAGAGACTCAGGGGAACAGAGACAACACATTAAGAAAGCAGAGAGTAAGTCATGATAGACTCTCTACAGATGAAAGATCGAGTACACAGAATATCTGTGTCTGTGTGTTAAGTAGCAACGCACAATTTAAACTGTTTTCAACAGAATTGTATTCTTTAGTTATATCCTCGGATGAACAAATGCTTGGGATTGGAAGATTTTGTGATGCCTAAATCAATACTAGATTGCCATTTTTAAGCTCAGGGTTTCCAAAGGAAACGCCAGAGAACGGGAAGTTGAAATGTATTCAGAGCATTTCATTTGTTAAGATGCCTTTTATCGAACCAATATATTTCCATGTCTACTGGGTCTTGTTTTGATAGTGAAGTGGGGTTGTTCGAATCCCACAGAGACATGTTTGCCCTCGTAGGTTCTTTCTCTTGTTCAAGTCCCAGGCAACTCCTCGTGGATGGGTTCATGCAGAACAGATACCGCCCGGTCGGGGTGTCTCAGCCAAAGTCTTTTTGAGTATGAAAACTGTTGGATATTCATGTTGTAAGCTTGCTAGTGTTCATTGTAATTTTCCCACAATGGGCAAGGACACTCTTGCTGCAGTTACAATTCCTTGACTACTTGTTCATCATAAATTGGGGACTGCTTGCTCTATTTTCAACAATTTTGTCTTAAGTTTTTTTCCAAGGACAACCTTGACTACTTGCTCATCATAAAAGAATTGGGGACTGCTTGCTCTATTTTCAGCAATTTTGTCTTAATTTTTTTTCCAAGGACAACCTAGTTGGGAAACTCTGGGGCTCTTCTATGCATTTCGTGGATGGTGCCTACTGTAACCCTGTCAGTGCTGATTATGGTGTCTACCCTTGTAGAGACATTGAGTAAGGCATGCAATGGAAGCAGCCAGCCCGGGGATCAATCCTGAGACCTCCGGCATCAATCCTAAGGCTTCTGGCATGATGCTCAAAGCACTCAACCACTCGAGCCTAGTCTACCAGGCTATTTTGACTTAATATTATGTACTGAAATAGGCAGATTTTGTTAGTGTAGAACACTTCCCATTAGATATCAAAGAGGGAACTGCTCAATAAACAATGGATTATTGATTCTGATACGAGAATAGAGATAAAAGAAATGCTATTGCATACAATTTGTCATACCCCATATTTTTGATAGACAAATGTTTGCAGTATTGAGGCATCCTAAGTTGATTCTCCAAAGCATGATAAGTGGCGTTGATGTTGGATTAATTTGAGCTCAATTCCAAGTTTTTGTTTTTTCACGGACGATAACTTTGTTGGAAATGCATTTTATCTTACAGAGAAGAAACTATTAATTAATTCTAGAGGGGGCCGAGCTGTTAGTATGTAACCGATAAAAGTGTTTTTAAGTAGTAGATGCGAAGAAAGCAGGTTAAGGGGGCTTGTGCTGGCAATAATCACTCATGTGAACAATCTCAAAGTTTTGTTTGATGAAGGAATAGCGGTGGTTTAACCGTTTACCAAAGGATTGGATGGTCAACGATCCCTTTTATGTAGGTGAGCTTGGTGCAGTGCCAAATGCCGCCGGTTGACTATGATGTTACTCATGGAAATGTTTTATTGCTCCCTGTGATGTCTTTATTTATGTTAATCGGTTCCGCAAAGATAAAGCTTGATATGGTGTTTAAACAAATTTGTTAATTAGTGTTTTTCCGGGAACAGATTAAAACATACCAAATTGCGGGCTAGAGGGTAGTTTCGACATATAACAAGGGGCCATAATATCTCATTTAGTCCATTTCAAATTTAAGTGTGTTTAGGTACATTTATTCGATTTACATAGGTAGGTGCGATTATATGTCAATCAGTTGATTTTATCTGGAGACATTTCATTGAATTTATTCGTACATTGTGTTAACTCAATCTCATGATTCTAATTGTCGGATCATGAGGATGGACAATTAATGTGCTTACATAAACTGGTCTGGAATTATTTCTAATTGTCACATTGTGCGCTAAATTGCTAATTCTTCAGATGTTTACAGGCTGTGCTGTCCTAAACATTTCCCAGGGACATGTTTTGAAATGAAACTGTGGAAACTGAGCCTCAATTTTTGTTGCTACAGTCAATGTAATGGTTTGCATGAAGAAAATATTTATGCGTATGCACATGTTGGATATCCTTGATTACCATGGCATATTTCCCCATTCAAAATCTATTTGCTAAGCTGCTAATTGTATGGAGTAATCAATTTCAGTGTTTTCTCATTTGTCAAAACTATTGTTTCTCAAAGCAAAATTTTAAACTCTTGCCATTTTCATATCAGGAACTCTAGACCAACGAATCCCAATTATAGAAAACTTCAGGTAAATGCTATAGAGTGTAAGTGAGGGTGTATCTCAAGAAATCAACACTTATCACTCTCAGTTCATGTTGAAAATAAACAATTACACTAGGGGTCAGAATTTCATGTAAAATCTTAGGTTATGTGGTAAACTTTTTCCCCTAGATCGAGCCAGTTTATCCCTTGCAAGATAGAGCTAATGTCGGAGCTATTTTTTCAATAGTAATCTAGAATTTAAATGAGAAATGAATGAATAGTACACCTAAGAGGTTATGTGATTTAATCCAACATTAAAAAAATATCTTGTTAGGTAGTGGGATGTTGAGAAATGTATCTTGAACAGGAACATCTTGTACATGTTTCAATATGAATGTGCAGGAAGTGGTTCGAGACATTCTAGATTTTCCAGTTGAGTCTAATAAAGTGCATTTAATGCATTAATGACTTAGATTAAATTTAATCTTAAGTTTTAACCACATCTCAAAATAACTTAGTGTTTTAGTAGATTAGTGTCTCAGAAAGATAGAGAAGTACCGGTTACAGTTGAATAGTTGAGCAGGTTGAGCGATCAGAGGAGAGAAAGCAGCACACAGCAAGAAGAGGATTGACTTGCAGGTTTTTAGTAGGTTGAAACGACAGTTGTATGCAGATTCTAACAAGACTATCAAGAAGATAAACAACAACCACAAAAATACCCTATTGATTCTCCTCTATGGAAGTATGTGATCAAGATTGTGAAAGAGAAGAAAATGGGTGGCAGCTGCTTGTGGATTTGCTATGAGTGTAAATTAAATTTAATAGGATTATACACGAGGTTTAAAGCTCAATTTCTTTGGTTTGAAGGTGATAATGGAGGTCACCATTGCAAAAAAAAAATCACTCAAGGACAAGGATAAGTTTCAAGTGGAGCAAGATGTTGTAGATTTAGCCAAGGTAGAAAGAAATAGATGCAAATGTCAACCAGTATAAGGGAAATGAAGTTCCTTTAATCATTGAAGAAGCATGCAAGAGATTAAATGCCAGACTCTTTTGCCAAGATGTTTGACGTGGGAGGGAATAATGAGACGGAGAAGAAGGTTGCAAGAGGTGTATTTGCATGTGGAATACCCTTCAATGTGAAATAGGTGCAAATGTCAACCAATCTCGAAAAGGAGAAATGAAGTTCCTTTAATCATTGAAGAAGCATGCAAGAGATTAAACTCCAGACTCTTTTGCCAAGATGTTTGACGCGGGAGGGAATAATGAGACGGAGAAGAAGGCTGCAAGAGGTGTATTTGCATGTGGAATACCCTTCAATGTAGTGCAGTCTCCACATTGGCAAGACGTGCTTGGGTGATTAATGAGGCCCCTAGGGGTTACAAGAGGCCAACCTTTAAGAAGGTGCACCCTACCTTTCCATGGAAGGAAAGATTGATTATGGAGAAAGTGGGATGTTAATAAATGTATCTTGAGCAGGAACATCTTGTACATGTTTACAGTTCCAATGTGAATGTGCAGGAAGTGGTTTGAGACATCCATTGGTGACCACTTTGGAAAAATGGTCACTAATTGTATTTTGTAATTCACTTAGGAATTAGGATAACGTAAAATATTCTACATTTTCCATTTGAGTCTAATAAAGTGCATTTAATGCATTAATGACGTAAGACTAAATTTTATCTTAACCATACATCTCAAAATAATTTAGGGTTTTGGTACATTAGTGTTTCAGAAAAGCATAAATAGGACGAGATAGAGAGTTGAATAGTTGTGCAGGTTTAGTGACCAGAGGAAAGAAAGCAGTGCACAGCTAGAAGAGTATTGACTTGCAGGTTTTTAGTGGGTTGAAACGACAGTTGTATGGCAGATTCTTAAAAAGATTATCAAGAAGATAAGCAACAACCACAAAAATACCCTATTGATTCTCCTCTATGGAAGTATGTGATCAAGATTGTGAAGAAGGAGAAGAAAATGGGTGGCAGCTACTTGTGGAATTGCAATGAGTGTAAAATAAATTTTATAGGATTAAAGATGATAATGGAGGTCATCATTGCAAAAAAAATCAACCAAAAGGATAAGGATAAGTTTCAGGTGGAACAAGATGTTGTAGATTTATCCAAGGCAGAAAGGAATAGGTGCAAACATCAACCAATCACAAAAAGGGGAAATGATGTTCCTTTAATGATTGAAGAAGCATGCAAGAGATTAAACCCCAAACGCTTTTGCCAAAATGTTTGGCGTGGGAGGGAATGATGAGATGGACGACAAAGTTGCAAGAGTTGTATTTGCATGTGGAATACCCTTCAATGTAGTGCAATCTCCACATTGGAAAGACGTGCTTGGGTGATTAATGAGACCCCTAGGGGTTACATGAGGCCAAACATAAAGAAGGTGCACACCAACTTCTTATGGAAGGAAAGATTGATCGTGGACAAAGTGTTGGGATTGGTTTGTTCTAGTTGGAGTTGTAACTATGTCGCTGTTATCTTTGATGGTTGGTTTGATATAACTAATAGGCCATTGGTAAACATTATTGTAATGTTTTCTTTTGTTGGAGAATTTAATTAGTTTCATTCTTCATAATTTGTACCATTATGTATCTTATGATAAAAAAAGCAAAAGAAAAGGAAAAAAATATTATTATTTTTTTAGATAAGCATGTTCTTCATGCTTCTAGGTTTTTGAGTCAAAGAGTCAAAGTCCTATTTTGGACCTATTGTAAAAGAAAAGAAAATAATTTTTAAATGTAAATTTTGGGCATGGTTTTAAAACCAGGCTGGTTCGAATCGCATTCGGTTTGGTTGGCTGAGCGAGATCCTTGCCCGAGTTGACTCAATAGAAAAACCGGTTCGATGGCCGGTCTGTTGCCGAACCGGCCGAGCTTGTATTAAACACGCTGAGCTAGTTTGCGGCAGAAAAAGGCGGCAACTCAGACTTGAAACTCAATTTTTTTTTGTTTTTTTCTTCTCAATGCATCCACGCCACTCCCAAGCCTATAAAAAGTGACCCAACTCCCTCACGTTTCTTCACAACTATCTCATTGCATTTGTGTGAGCATTTGTGAGGAGTTTGTGAAGAGTTGGAGTTGGTTTTTGGAGCAACAATGAGGAGGTTATTGGGCAATCACAATCGTGGGAGGCATTTGGTAGCCATTGTCCTCAATTGCACTAGTTTGCAATTTGTATTTTGAGATAAGCTTGCAGTGCTTCTGGGTGTGATCGCAATTGGTCTGTTTTTGAGAGGATTCACATGAAGAAGAGAAACCGTTTAGAACAAAAATGGTTAAATGATCTAGTCTATGTCCAATACAACCTTCAGCTAAGATGCAACCAATTGCTAAACAAAAGACCTGATACGGATCCCCATTGTGTTGCAAGATATTGATCCATCCTTAGATTGGGTGGTGGAGAGTCAACCAACAGAGTTTGACCTTGATGAGGATATTGGTGTTGATCAATGTTATCAGAACCGAACTGGTGATTGAACCGACAAACCTTGTGGATTGGGAACTGGTCAGAACTGGAAAAAAACCGGAAAAAAACAAGTTTACCAAAACACATATAATATTCATATTTTAAAGAAAACATATATTTTCGTGTGCATCCACATGAATCCAAACCATTTATATACAAATATGCAAAATTTCTCATTTACATAGCATGTAAGGGTGCATATAACCAAAATGACATCGAGTGCAATCCATCTTTGAACAGAATACGTCAACAAATAGGCTCTAGATGGCCTCTAGCATCCAAATGAAATCATGCTACAACAAATCCCTACATATCATCAAAATCATTGCTTATATTGTGTCTTCGCCATCAATATAACCATTTAGGCATTAAAACATGATAAAAAAAAATGTAGCATGTCATGTCAAGATTTTGTTTGAGTGATGGGTATATTTTTAGTAGAGTCACGGTAGAGGAGTTCGACAACCAATGCCACCATCATCAAAGTACATAGAAGGCTTGGTGCTCTTTATTAAATACTAGCTCCATATTCTCGTACATGACAAAATCCAGTGGAAACGTTGCAATCCCCCCAATCCTGAAATCTTGAAAAATTGTTAACTCTGCTGGATTTTGAGTGAAATCTAAAATTCTACTTTCTCCATATGAAATCAAATGAGGTTGGAACCACTCTCAAACATCTTGAGTCATTTCATGGTAATGCTAAAAATTCAAGTTAAAATGATGAAAATGAAAATTCAAGGAAAATTTCACTTTTACTTTAAGAATTTAACATTACAATGAATGCATAGCAATACTAGGGCCATAGGCTTGATTATTAGGTTGGAGGTCCTAGGCTTGAATATTAGGCTAACCTAGGGGAGAGTAAGAAGTGTGGCAACTAACTAAAAAATAAAGGCAATTTTTTTTTCTCACAACACTGGTTTCGAACTGGAATAGGCCGGTTTGGTACCGAACCGGCCTATTCCGATTTAGAGGCCTGGTTCGGATTGGTTTTGGGCCAAAAACGGCTACACTGGCCGGTTCCGTTTCCGGTTCAGTTCTGATAACACTGGTGTTGATATTGATTTAGAGATGGATGCATTACAGACTGTTTAGTTAAATGCAAATTCAATAGTACCATCCCCAAGTCCTCAAACTGCAAGCACTTCCTCTACTTAGCCACGACGTAAGTGCGTAGCTCGTCTATCTCAACGTGCAACTGTTGCTAGTGCTACTACTTCTACAGGTGCAGTTGGAGTTCTTGATGAAGAGGAGGAGCCATGGGTTTCCTCATCTAACTCTGATTCAGAGTCTGAGCTAGATGATGTTCGCTTTTCTAGTAGTAGTGATTAGTGATGTTTTGTTGTAGAGGCCATTTAGAGCCACTCTGGTTATGTGTTTTTGTTCTAATCTTTATATATTACAGGTATTGGATGGTGCACTGGGTGCCATTTTGATATAATAGGTATATTCATGAGCATACTTTGATCATATGTTGTCTTCTCTCATGAGTTTGGAAACATGAATGAAAATTTTTAAAAATATGTTTTTTCATTAAAAAAATATTTAATGTATTTTTTACAAAGACCGTGTCATTGAAATCAACTAGGCCAAGTCGATACTGAGTCAGAGTATACCCTCGACCGGTTCCAAATCCGAGTCCGAGTTTTAAAACTATGATTTTGGGATAGAAACCCCTCTAGATACCCAGTCGGCTCTGCCCCAATGGATGTGTCTATTTGCACCCCCTCTAATCTATATAAATAGAGGGCAGATGGAGCTCATTTGGAGATACACACTTGAATGGTTTTGGTTTGAAATATCGCAGAGAAGATGAAGAAGTTGAAGGAGGCCGAAGTTTGAAAGAAGATCTACCTTGGTATACCTCTTGTTGCTGGTTTCTTGTTGGTGAATCTGCTGGAAGGTAGAATGATTTGACATGGCATCTAGAGGTGGAGATTTCTGTGGTTATGGGTCTTGGATATCTCATTTGATTTGTTTTGATTTTGATTTGATGGATCTTGGATATCTCATTGTCTAGGTTTTCCCCTTGGAGGGGTTTTGCCCTGGCTTGGAGCCTATATCTTGTGTTCTATTGTGTTCTGCGATCTTCATGTTTTATGATAATTGCTTGATGAAGAAAGAAAAACATAATAACAAAATGTTAACAGTTTCACAAGTAATTAATCATGTAAAGGAAATCTAATGATAAGTTAAAACATCCTGATTTCCAACATCTTCAAGCCTATACTTCTTGAGGGAAATATATACTTTAGGAGAGGAGAAGAGCATTAAATGTATTGCTAAAAATTTTCAAAAGAAATTCAGTTCGTGGTCTCTTCAAATACTATCCAAGTTATCACAAATAAGGCAGGTTCATGCAAAGCAGTCGAGGCTATTATGCAGGCATGGCATGACCATTATTTTTGGACCCCCTATGTGGTGCATAGTTTAAATCTTT
>APFE030614940.1:0-12847 GCA_000404065.3 Pinus taeda | reverse complement strand
TCCTGCGGCGACTCCTGCGGCAACTCCTGCGGCGACTCCTCACTTCCGCAGCTACAACGCTCGAGAGATCACCCTTCACAGATTCGCTTTCCACTTCACTTTCATATAGATCGAGCTTTTGAAACAATAACCCAATATTTCAGATCTTAAGATATTCATCCCAAAAGCATACACAAGCCAAATGATCTCCTTTGCTTTATATAGGCAAGCTCTTCCTCAAATCATGGACCAATACCACGGGCCAAAACCATAACAAACCAATACCATCAACTCAATACTAGGGATCAACACGTCTGTCGAGATGCCATGGTCCAAAAACCATAGGTTCAAATTCCAAGGACTAACTACCATGGACCAAAGGTAAGTTTTCCCACATGAAATAAACTTTTCTCTGCATAAAATTCCGTGAACTTTTCTCCTGCGTACTTCTTAATTCTCATCATATTGAGAGCCATGCCATGGGTGTTGCCATCAAGTACAACATCTGTAACATATAACCATACCAGAAACATAATGCCAACAAATTGTAACATCAAACATCTCATATCAATTCTTTTATATGATATTTAATATATATGTTTCTTATCCTCAATGGATATGTTCATGTACCAAGCGTTTTGAAAGCTGTTGTGAAGTATGAACTTTGTTCATTACAGTTTTTGACGTCAATGACAACAATATTTCCAACGCTGACGTCAACGACAACAATATTTGATTGACATCAATGACAAAAATATTTCCAACAATGCTAAAATCAAAGATGAAGATTAAAATGAAGCTCTCTTTGCCACAACAGAAAAATGTGAGGGGAATCTACCATAGAAAGTTCCTAAAGACATGAATGAGGTTGCAATGAAAGTTCAATCTGGTTATAATGGTGAGGTAGCATATTTTGTGAAGTGGCTTGTAACGCCCAAGTATGATGGAGGTGAAGGTGGGGATGGAAAATTTTTCGCGACTATATTAGAAAAAGGAAAAGGAAAAATCAAGGAAACCATTAGAGTCATTGAAATTTTTGTGGCAATGGGAAAGGAGATGAAAGAAAATGAAGATGCCTTTGATCTTACATAGGTTGATAAAAATGTTCAATTAATAAAACAGAAAAAAGATGAGGAAATATTGAATAAAAAGATTAGAGTACACTGCAAGCTAAAAACTGTGAAAAGGTATTATAATATAAGGTTTGAAAGGAAAAAGAAAAAACTTGTAAAGTATAAAAAGGCAAAAAGAAGAAACAAACTTGTTAAAGAAAAAGAGAGAAAAAGGTTATTGGGCACATAAAAAAAATTCCAATATTGTAAACCATCTAACACTTAATCCATAATAATCATTTTATAAGTTTTATAAAATTGATAAATACATATTAAAAAAATATCAATAATTACTATTAAAAGGGTTAACCACCTTTTAATAATATAATTATATATATATATATGGTTAATACGCTTTAAAAAAAATTAGAGTATTATTACGTTCACAAATTTAAAAAACTCTAAACAAACAACATGTGAATCTCAAAATTATTATTAATTAAATTTATTTCAACCTATCTCTCTAAACATAGAATATAGAATACCCTGGACTCTATGTAGATATATGACCTAACTTATTATCATCTATCTAGACTGACGTCTAACTCCACTGAGAGGGTGTTAGCTACAATGTATCGGTTGTTGTCTAACTCCACTGAGAGGGTGTTAGCTACAATGAAGTTTCTGAAATGAAGTTTAGTATTGTAGAATTAAGACAACTATTTATTTCCCGGATGCAGGTGTTTGACAGATCGGAGGGTATGCGGATGGTGTTTCATGTGGGCAGGTGTCAACCCCAACACGCCACGAGTTATGAGGCAAGTCAAGCGAGCTGGTCTCGCACAAGCCTATTAATGGAGGCATTTACTTCTTCCATCCGTTGCCTGGTTAACTGTGCTATGGCGCTCCATAAGCGAATTGCTCCCGCGACTTTGTTGCATTCCTATGCAGCTTCATGGAATGCCGCATTGTATGTCTCTCTGAGCTTCTCTGCAAGCGAACTTAGGCCCGTCAGTCCCTTTCAGGTACCAGGATCTAATGGTTCAATTGATGTTCTGTTTTCACCTCGCTCAGGATACTCTTCTCCGCGCATTCACTCTCTCGACAATTCTTTGAACATTGCAATGTCGCGCAAACAGCCTAGGATGGGGAGCAGACGTGGTGGCTCCCGTGGCCGCGCGGCCTCTCATCGATCCTTGGACACATTGGAACCTGGGCGGAGCAGTCCCCTGGCCACCAGAAGTGGAAGTGGCAGGGGTCGTGGGAGAATTGGGAGGGTTGACTGTGAGCATGTTGCTCATCCCATTGTGTGTTATCGCATCCCGTGTTCTCTTGCCAACTCCACTTCCATAGTCTTTGTCACCATAGAAAAATGTGAAGATAATAGGGGCGCGGGAGCAGCCCATCTTGAAGCACTTGCAGAACAGAGGATGGCGAATCTGGTGGACAATCAGCGCCAGGTCATGGGAGGTGCTTCGCTGATGAATCTGGCTATCCCTGCCGGTCCAAGTGCGCCAGCACATGGTGAACCTACAAGCTCGGCGGTCCCTCATTCTGACTCGGAGGACTCTCTTCAATTCGGGTGCAGGGTCGTCGAGGACCCTTACACCTCTCAGGATGAATGATCCAGCCAGGGTTTTCACCCCTGCAGTTTCTGAAGTAGGTGCTCGACTCTGTTTTGATTCTCGCAGTTATTGCTTGTCTCAAGTCTCTGTCTGTCAATGTGTCGTTTATGGTCAACATTGTGTCATGTCTATCAATGTGTCATCTTAGTTTTTGTACAGCACTGTGTCGTGTTGAAGGTGTAGTCAAAATACTGTTGAAGGTTCACACTGTACTAGAATCATGATCTTTTTGTAACATGCCAAATTCAAGGCAGAACTTTCAAGGCCATGGCCTTGCTGTAATATTTTTGTATCAATAATAGGAGCAGACACATTGAGAAAAAAAAAAGATAACTATTTATTTATTATTGTAAAAGTGAATTAAATAATTTATTAAAAGAAATAAAATATAGGATTAATGTTGTTTTTTTAAAAAAACATATTTATATAAATAATTATTAAAAATTAAAAATTTAATATATCTATACATATATAATTTAATGGTAATAGTTCATGTTAGTATTTTGTGTATTATTTTAAATGTTTTTTTTTTTTTTAATTGAATACTCTAATATTTTTAATTTTGTAGCTTTTTATAATAAACTTTAGTTTTTGGTACCAATAAAATGTATATATATATATAATATAATATATATATATATATATATAATATATTATATATACTAAAAATTTAGGTGTAAGTGATATAATCTTAAAAAAAGATTAATAAATAATTTGCACCAAAACAAAATTGATTATGTCTTTTTCCTCAATTTTTTAATATTTTTAAAAATAATTAAATTAATTATAAATTAAAAAATACCTTTATAGTTAAAAATTTAAATTCATTAATAAAATATTAATCATTTGATATATAATATTTCTAACTTTCATTAAATATAATTTAAATTTAATTATATGAACCATTCCATCAAGGATCATTCTACAAAAACTAATCTTACCATTAAACAAAACATGTCTCTTAAACCAGATGAATTGGGTGCAAAGTTCGAAGAAGTCCAAAGTTACGAACTCAAGAATTAGCTTAGGGATTGATTGGTATCTACAACGTAACCATTACTATTGGTCAAGAAAAGTGAGTCGAGTGTCGACCTTTTTGATAGGTCCGTGTATGCAGCACCAATGGACTCGCAGTTGCTTCTTTGTTGGCAGAAGGCATGGATTAATATACATATTTGTGGGTCGGAAAAACCCTTTTGTGGCGTTGTAGCTCCTATAGTCAGCCCTTGGTTTGAGGAGAAACCAATGTCTAGGTCATCTTGACGAGTGTTTGCAGGGTTCACTAGAATTTGTTGAAAAATATCGGTTCAGTGTCTTCGTAAATATGGCAGCAAAGTAAAACTCATAGAAGAATTAAGGTCGGTTTAGGTGGCCAACATTACTTTAGCAAGTAGTTCATTAGTTATTGCAGCATATGGAAAAGAAGAATTATACAGAATTGAAACCAAATACGCAGGGTTGAGTTCATAATCTTGCGCATCATACTGCAGGGTGAAAAGCAACACAAAATGACATGTTCCATTATATGGAGTGCAAATTAAGGATGTTAAATTTTATCAGTCACAAGTATTTTGAATCAACATTAGATGTAGATGAATCTATGATTTAATAAAAAACACATCTATTGTCTATTATTACATGTAATCTGAATAGAAGAATGGAGATAAATGGATAAACATAAAGGAGAATACATACTGCAGCTTCATGTGAGCTAAAATCACCAAAAATTTCATTAATCTTCAAACAGGGCATACATTTCCATTCACAATTGCAGAGCTTCCCTCTTGAAACAAAATTCAGAACCCTTAATAATGTATCTTAAACGCTTCCCTCTTGAAACAAAATTCAGAACCCTTAATAATGTATCTTAAACTATTTTTATAGGTCAGAACCCTTGATAATGTATTTTAAACTATTTTTATAGGGCCTCGGGACGAGAACCCTTTACAAAATATTATTTCTTGATTTACCAATGATTCATCATAACAAAAAGAGAAGAGTGTTATAGTAGCACAGATGTATTCGCCAAATACTAACTAACTAGATTTCATCACTTGAAATAAAATATTTATAGAAACATAAACAATGAAGATGAAATGTCATGATTCACATGTTCAAAAATATCTTCAGTCATGGTAGACTGGTTCAGGAGGAAGAGTTGTTGGATCAATGATCTGAAGTAGTGGAGGGTTGATGAATCGGTCGCATCTCTGCCACAATGTTGGACTTGGTAGAGGAGTACGAAAGAACATATGATAGGCAAGCTTAAGATTTGTAAGTCTTGTGTAGGCAAGCTTAAGATTTGTAAGTCTTGTGTAATTCAGCCTCAGGGGAATTAGAATCTTCACCACCCCCAGTGGTTTGAAATCCCTTCTTAAATAATTGATCGCATTTTTACTCTTCAAGGTAGAAGTCTTCTCGTGGGATGAATCATCCTTACTCTTAGCCTCCACCAACATATGATTGTGTTTCTCCCATGGGATCAACATTCCTACAAGGTCTGAGCAACTAGGCAATTCCTGCTCAGACCCTCTGCTTGTATTCTGAATCAAAGGCAGCTACATCCTTTAAACCTTTTGTACTATCTCCAAGCATTCTTCAACTTTAGCTTTGGCCTCTTCTTTTTGGATTACCTTAGAGATATTTATGATTGTAGGCACCCAATCCACCACATCTATAGCTCTCAACTCACTGAGTGGATTTTCATTGAATTATTGGATGAAATTCTTAGCTGTTTCAGCATTATTTTCACCCTCTTCCTTGGTAGATAAGATGAAGAACTCATAATATTTTATTACAACTTTTTTATGATCCATCAATGTTATGTACTTCCGGTAGTTCTTAATCTCTGTTATCAGTTCATACCATATCAGTTGTTTAGCCTGGAGGAGGGACATGTTTCCTTTCAGTCAGACTTGAAGCTCAATGATCTCTTGATTAACTGCCTGCAAATTTTAGTTGTTTAGTTCTACAATTGCTTTTGGTAGTATCGAGTTGTTTCTCTTTTTATTCAATGGCTCATTGGGCATTCCCCAAATCCGTCTGTACCTTCTTCAGTTCCCCTTCTGAATGTTGTAGCTTGGTGAGGGTCATAGTAAGTTGTTTTGTAATATTTTGAGGATTCTCTAGCATGAGCATTACACAAATGTGGGAGTCTATCTTTTGTTAAATCTCTTCTACCTATTGCTTGAGAGCCACTACCTCATTCTTCCTGTCTATTAGCTCCTTGGCCAAGATCTCTTTCTCCATGTGTGTCAGTTCTTTAGACTGCACATGTTCACCTGCAAGCATCTTTAGGTTATGCCTCAACTCTTGAATATTAACTTGTGAACTATGGAGAAGGGTCTCAAAAGAAGCCTTGTCTTTTTGGTTCACTCCCAGTTTCACAATTAGTTCCTTGAAGTTCTCATTCTACATATGTAGAGCTCTAGAATTGGCTCTCTCTTGCTTTAGCTTTTTTTTGGACTTATCCAACAACTTCTCATCTTTAATTATGGTCACAAAATTCTTGTTTAACTCACTATAAAACATTTCTCCCACCTCCCTATGGAAGTTGATCTTGCTGGGCAAAGGGGCACTTGTCAGGTCCAGAGACACATCCAGTCCAAAGATTTTAACTGTGAACCTCATGGTAGTGACTATGACGAGGGGTGATGCAATGAGAACCTCATATGGTTCCTCTCCAAGTCCATAGAAGTGAGGAGTCTAGTCTGATATGAGACCAAATGTGATGCCATTTTCTACTGCATCTCTTCCCTAATATTCTTATTTATTTTTTCAATTATTTTCCCTACAGACCAAATGGGCTCTTTCATAGTGGCACTCCTTGTATAACTCAAAATGGATACCTCTGAGGATGATGAGGCAACAACTTACAGTGGACCTTCCAAAGTCACTTGGAAGCCTAGATGGTCTAGTTTTATCTCCACTAATCTAGTCTCAATATCCTCTTCCTCTACTTCTTAGGTTTTGGCTTTCTTGCTGGTGTGAACATATTCCATCTCCACATCCCTGGTTTCATCCACAGTCCATTATTCTGCCTTGTCTTTTGTTGGTGGAATTTCAATGTCCATTTTTGTGTTAATGGGCCAAGAATCTGTGTTATTGTGCCTTGTCTTTTGCCAGTGGAGTCCTTTGGTCTGCTGCAACACAAAAAGATACATTGTATTAAAGAAACCAAGCAACCAACATTTATCAGGCTATAGGCCTATATAGATACCCATTGTTGAATTTGAGCAAGTACATTTTCCAGAAGTGGGCATATACAACCTTCGCCTATTAATGGGCCTATGGCCTGGTAGCACATATGAGTATAGGACATAAATCTACACCTACCAGTTGTACCTATTTTTTGTGAGATTTTAAAGAGCATGTGCAGCACTAATAACTGAAATGTACTCATAATCAACACATTCCCCCTCTAGCTCTTCCTAAGAGAATCTATGTGTATGGAAAACAAGCACCTAGTCTAATAAGGTTGCAAATTTACCCCAAAAACATTGGAAATTCTTACATGATTTTGATAAAATCCAGCAAAAATTTTGGGAAATCTGGGTTAAAGCTGTCAAATTTCAAAACTTTGGGTGCCTCGTGGGATTTTGATGGTGCTCAATCCATTTCCATCATCAAACACATGATTCATCATATTTTTTGAGAAAAAACAACTCAATTCCGGTAAGTTTCTTACATTAGTGCAAATTTGTGAGCTAGATAGATAACACAAAAAACAAATAGCTTCTCGTGTATGACAAGTTTCCTTTTACTGTAGCACTTCCATCAATCAAGGTCGCCCAATGCCATTGATAATCAAAGTGCCTTTTTGATATAGGCAACCAATATTTAAGATGTTATTGACACATTAATGCCCATAGAAAGTACTTGCTTAAATCCAAAAATGGCAACCAATAATTAGTTTCCTTTCATATAAGCATTGAATATGTGATTCCTTCAAAATCATATGGTCCTTGTTTCTTGAGAACTAAGATTCAAAAAATGTCAACTTATTGTGAATTAAATTAAAAGTATGATTAGTTTATATTCTAGTTACTAAGTTCGAATATTAATTGATACAATAATATAGAAAAATTAATAAAAGAATTCTAATTATGAAAATATATATTTTAAACATTTAAAATTGTATAGTTCTATTTATGTAATAACAAGGATTTTCATTCATTTTCTTTTATTAGTTTTGAATTTAAATAATTTTGATACTAATAAAACCATTCTAAGATACCATCATACAAAAAACTACAATTTCCTTTTCCTTTACCCAATATTTATTTTCAAAAACTAAACTTTAATTTAAAATCACAAAAACCTTAATCTAAAATTTATTTTAAAATTGATCTAAATTCATTTTTTAAATAATAAATATCGAAAAATTAAAATAAAAAATTTCCCATACTCATAAAATAATGGTATAGTTGTGACATTTCCACCATCTATTTTGGGTTTAGATACACCATTCTACCCATTTCATCTAGCTATATAAACAAATCGATGTGGATAAACTTTTAATTATTTTTGTTTAGTTAAAAAAAAAAATATTTTTATATGGTAAAGAAATAAGTTAACAATTGAAGACCAGTGTAAGACTTACAAGTATCTCTAAGGAATGAAAATTCGTCAATATACATAAAATTTTGTATTTTTTTTTAACTATTTTTACTTCTCTAAAAACTCATCTTCTTTTATTGTAAGAAACAAATTAACATGAGTGAAAGCATGCTTCTTTACTAACTATATTCATGACCCAAAAGTACAATATACATAAAATTTTGTATTTTTTTTTAACTATTTTTACTTCTCTAAAAACTCATCTTCCTTTATTGTAAGAAACAAATTAACATGAGTGAAAGCATGCTTCTTTACTAACTATATTCATGACCCAAAAGTATCTCAGATGAATAAAAACTTACCTCCTTATGAACCACCAATATAACATGAATTAATCTATTTTTCTAATAATGATTGTCTCTATTGTTAATTTAAAAAATTATGATCAATTTCCTTATTATTTTGAAAATTTTAAAATATATAATATAAAAAAATTTATTAAAAAAAATATAAAATTAATTTAAAAAAAAATTATTAAACATTTGAGACAATGAGATATATACACTATGTTCGTGAATTGATTGACATATGTTTTATTTAATAAAACTAAGTTGAAATTCATATAAAGAATTATGCAAACTTGTCCTAAATTAATTGTAAAATCGCCTTCTAGACCTCAGTCTATTATTTTTAGAAAGGAAATAAAAAATAAAGTGAATCTCTAAACTTATGAGCAACATAATATGATACTTTAAAGTTGCAAGATAATTTTTAAAAGAATTTACTTTGAAGATGATTCAAAGTATTATAAATATTTTGTAAATTTTCTTTGGCATATAGTTTTGAAAGAATCCTTATCCTGAAATGATAAAAGAATAGTTTAAATATTTTTATATATATAAATAAAAATGTATTTTCAATTAAATAAAAATAAAAATAAAAATGATAGTATTATTTTCATAAAAAAAAATTCAAAAAAAAATCAAATAAACATGATTTAGGTTATTGATTTATTACTTTCATATAACTTCTTTAACATTTTGGTATTTGAATTGTTAAATATTTTACAAAGAAAATGCGAATTACTCGATCCAGAATATGAGTCAATTTAATAGCCATTGGGAGTAACTTAGGAAAACATCTAAAAATAGATGAGGACAGAGCCATCCGGGGCATTTTCACATATGCCAGAATATGTATAGAGGTGGATCTAAGTCAAGGACTCCCAGATCACATCACATTGAACTTCAGTAATTTACTGTGGACGCAACAACTTGACTATGAGAACACGGCTTTCAGATGCCGAGGCTGC
Organism: Pinus taeda; assembly: GCA_000404065.3. NCBI lineage: Eukaryota > Viridiplantae > Streptophyta > Pinopsida > Pinales > Pinaceae > Pinus > Pinus taeda. Next base: position 3,320 of record APFE030614940.1, on the reverse strand, counting down.
TTGCAGACAGGGCACCTTCAATATGCATGTCCACTGACTAGTAAGGAGCCTAAAGGGAATAAAAAACAACAGAAAAAGCCAAAAGGTTGGCAGCATACCAAACCACTGGAGGAGGAGGCAGTAAACAAGGATCCCACAGACGTACAAAGGAGACAGGAAAAAATGCAGGAAGAGAACACCGAAGGGCCCAAATTAGAGCCAAATAACATGGTACGGCAGCAAGAATTACAGCTGGAAATAAGCAGTGCCAAACGAGCACATAGCTCCGAAGGATCAAACTCAGATAAAGAACAACCAGGGCACATAGAGGAAAACCAACTTGCCATAATTATCCCCACTGACAAGGCTAGAGTCTGGCGTAAAGTGGAGAAGAAAAAGGAAGGAAAATATAGGCCTATAGACACAATTTTTTTTTTTTTTCTGTTGTATTCCTGTCATTACGAGAACAGTCTTTTACTACTTTGTGTTTTTATTTCTGTTTTGCTGCCTGTTATTACAGGAACAACTATATGCATATGCTTCAAGCATCTACAAAATGTAATTTTATCAACATAAATAAAATTACGATCTTACAGGAAAAAAAAATTCTTAAACATTTGGTATTTGAAATTGTTATATATTTTTAAAAAATAAAATGTAATCCACTTAATCGATAATATGGATCACTATTGAAAATTGTGTTTTCAAAGTTTACATATTAAACAATCGAACATAAATAAGTTTACATATTAAACAATCGAACATAAATGAAATAGAAGGTGGAAAAATAAATGTAAATGATTTTGAATTATATTTATTAAATATGCTATCAATTCAATAATGTTTTTTATCAATTTATAAGTTTTGATGTGTTAATGTAATATGAGCATATTCTTTGAAATAACATAGGTACACTACCCATTCTATATAATGATTTTAAATATCATCCTATCAACCTTTAAATATTTTAATATAATGATTTTAAATATGATCATATGAATTTTTACAAATTTGAATGTATTATCAACCTTTAAATATTTTAATATAATGATTTTAAATATGATCATATGAATTTTTACAAATTTGAATGTATTAAAGTACTATGAGCATATTCATTAAAAAAACATATTTACATGACGTATCTTTATTTATAATGCTTTTAAAAAAACATATGTACTTAAGTATTTTTATCTATGGTTAAACACATACATGGTAACAATAGAATATTAAAGATAAGTAGGAGAGTACATTTATTATTTGACAATGATATACATTTATAGTACATTCGTGTGACTGTTGGGTTCCACATCCCAAGGTCTCTTGGACTCTCATGGTTGTTCACATTCTACACCAACCCATAGATGATTAGGTGTACAACATTCCCCCCTTAATCAGAAGGGGTATGTATGAGCCCAAGAAGAGAGTTGTAATACAAAATGTGCAAAAAATGCATGGCAACACCAGGCTGAATGTGCTCTCTGAAATGTTGGTACAAAGGGCGGTGGTTTAAGGATGACCACCAACACTAGAACACTTAGTGTAGTTCCCAAAACTCTTCCGTGTCTCGCATGCAGCGTAGGTCTTCTGCTAGAGGAAGTGCTCCTGATGTTTTGAAGAGGGAAACCTTCAACCAATAAAGGGAGGTCTCACCCCGCATAAAAGGGAGAACCTCAACCTGAAAAGGGAGGTCTCAACCTATGATGGTTTAAGGATTACCACCAACTCTGAAATGCTTAATGAAATTCCTGAAACTCTTCCAAATCTGGCAAGAAGATGAAGTCTTCTGCTAGAGGAAGTGTCCCCGATTCTTTTAAGAGGCATCACCAACTGAAGGCATGCTCAGGGGCATCTTTGTCTCTCGCTACAACTCTGAATCTGGTGTGGCAGGTTGTAGCTCAGGCTCACTTGATGTGGCTGTGAAGCTTGTAGATGACCATCATTTCCCCCCTATCAGATACAAGCTGAGAAGATGAAGAAAACTAAATTGCAAGACTATTCAATACTCTAGAACAAGTTCTGACATATGACTGAAATATCTTCTTGGCTATTGATGCCCATTGCCAAGAAGCGATCCATCCAAGATGAATCTTTGTTCTTGTATGAGGTTTGTTTCTGAAGCATCTGTTTGAAGAATGACTAGTTTTATGACAGTGCTTACATGGATGAAGATCAAAACAATGACCTTTCATATGGCCAACTCGGTCACAGTGTTGGCATTTCATAATCTATTGTTGTTGTTGTGGAAGAGGAAAAGAATCTAGAACAGTTGAAGGTGAACTGTCATGAAGGAATGTAGCACTCTAAAACTAGATGGGCTTTGAGTAATCTGGAATATGAAATGACACGTCCTTGTCATATCAAAGACCAGTTCTGTGCTTGTTGTGGACAATCTCTTTCCAAGGTCTGATGATGGGCTTGGGAAGCACAAACTAAACTTTTGCATCTACATGTAACTCTACTTCTTTATTGGGCACTAGATATGAATCAACTGTAAAATTATTTTCTTACTTTTTATGGGAGTCTGTTTCAATCTTCTGAACGGAAATAGGTTCAGAATGACTACACTTCTGTTGAAGCTCACCTTATTGGAACTAAGATTCTAGTTGCAAAAAATCAATTTGTTCTTGTGCATATTGTAGACAGGTTCTAATGTTAGCAAGAGTGTCCTTGTTGATGTTTACCATCTGATCAACAATGGAATGAATTAAGGTTTTTAACAACACTAATGCATCATCAAGTCAACCCATTTCACAATAATTGAAGTGGAAAAAATAGTGGTCTTGCACACATAAAAATAGTTCCCACTGCTAAATAGATGTAACTATAGGATGAATAACAAGATTCTAACTTCCATAGAGATTGTTCAAATGTTGTATCCAAATACTACAGTTTACATGCAAGGCAGTTCTATTTGGTTACTACTTCTTCCAATCTTATGATTGAATTTTTTTTTTTTAAATCAATTATAAAAATAGAAAAATCAAGCCTAAATCTATATCAAGCCCATATTAAATCAGAGACTACGGGCAACACCAGTATATTGAATTATAAAATCTTAATATCAAACTGAAACCTATATCAATCCATATTACGTTTTATCCCATAAAATTTGTGTCAGGCGCAGATTATTTTGGCTGTCTTTTAGATGTTGGCAGAGATGCTTTAGAAAATTAAATATGTGGCTTAGAATCATTACAAATTAACTTGGAGTTATGGGCGTTCACTCTTATGATAGTATCTAGGCCTTGTTTCAGAAAAGCTGCTAATTGGATCAAGAATGCTAATTACAATGCACTAGTCCATGCAGTAATAGGCATGGCAAGATATTCTCTTGATAAAAT
>APFE030614938.1:12362-36634 GCA_000404065.3 Pinus taeda | reverse complement strand
GCATGATTATTTCACATGGAGATGAAAGAAAACACATTGCTCTTTATTCACCTGCACAATCATCTTCTTTAAAATCAATACTTGAAACTCAAGAACAACAACAAACTAAATCAGTTTTAAGTATAAATCAATTCTTTGACCTTAGAGAAGAGGAAGAAAATGAAGATTTAATGGATCTTTTCATCTCAGAACCAAACATTTCAGAGCAGCTTAGAGAGGTTCAATATGAAGCTGGAAGTAATCTTTTGAATCAATGTTTTCAGGAAACTTGTACTATTCAATCTTTGTGAAATTATTTTATAGACATCTTTCCTGTAAACACAATCTCCAATCCAACAACAAAAACAATTGAGATATGTCCTGGAAAACATTTGAACATTGGAAACCAATTGCAATCATCACAAGAACAAGAGGTAATTGCATTATTACAAAAATATTCAAAAGATTTTACCTGGGATTATACTGACATGTAAGGAATCCATCCCAACACATGTATCCACCACATCTATAACGATGATCAAATCAAACCAGTAAGGAAAACTCAAAGACGAATGAATCCCATGATGAAAGAAATTGTGAAAGAAGAACTGCAAAAATTACTTAATGTTGGGTTCATCTATCCTATTTCAGAGAGTCAATGGGTTTCTCCATTGGTAATAGTACAAAGAAAAATGGAAAGTGGAGGGTATGTGTATACTATCAGGAATTAAACAAAGCCACATTAAAAGATCATTTTCCGCTACCATTCATTGACCAGGTTCTAGACTCATTAGCTAGAAAGAATTTTTTCTCCTTCCTCAATGGGTTTAGTGGGTACAATCAGATTAGATTAGCAACAAAAGACCAAAACAAAACAACATTCACTTTCCCATGGGGAACCTATGCATATAATGTCTTGCCATTTGGTTTATGCAATGCACCTGAAACTTTCCAAAGAGTAGTGCTTGCAATATTTGTTGATCTAATCCACGAATATGTAGATGTTTATATAGATGACTTCACATTTTATGGAAACACATATAATGATTGCCTCAACAATCTTGAGAAAGTTTTGAAACGATGTATAGAAACAAATTTGTCATTGAGCAATGAAAAATGCTATATGATTTTAACAGAAGGCATAGTTTTGGGACACCATATTTCCGCTTCAGGAATTAAGGTGGATCTAGCAAAAATCCAAGTCCCCATTAACTTAATGCGACCTACAACACAAAAAGAGGTAAGAAGTTTCTTGGGCTATACAGGCTACTATAGACGATTCACTGAAAACTTTAGTAAAATAGCCCAACCTCTGTTCAAACTATTAGCAAGAGATGTTGAATTTCAATGGACAAGTCACTGTCAAACTGCATTTCAAATATTAAAAGAAAAACTATCAGTTGCACCCATTCTCCGGGGACCGAACTGGTCTTTGCCATTTCATATTTCAACTGATACATCTGATACCGCGATAGGTGCCTCACTTGGGCAGAAAGAGAATATGTTCAATTATGCAATATACTTCATAATCAAGAACTTAACACCAACATAGTTGAACTATATAGTCACAGAAAAGGAAAGGTTAGCTGTAGTCCATGCAGTAAAGAAATTCAGGCACTATATAACAGGATACTAAGTTTTTATTCATACAGATCATTCAACAATAAAATATTTGATGAATAAACCTATCACCAATGGGAGAATAACAAGATGGTTATTGTTAATGCAAGAATTTAACATTACAATACAAGATAGGCCAGGCAAAGAAAATCAAGTGGCTAACTTTCTATCCTGCATACATTCACCCAACGATCCAAATCCAGTTGTAGACAACTTTCCAGATAAACACCTATTTGCAATAGCATTAAAAACACCATGGTTCGCAGACATAGCAAATTATTTATCTTCTGGAAAATTTCCAACACAATTCTCCAAGAAACAAAAATGGAAAAATGTTAGAGAAAGCTCTAGATATAGTTGGGTAAATGGTGATTTGTTTTATATTGGTTCAGATTTGATAATCAGAAAATGTGTGAGAGAAGATGAAATATTAGACATCTTGAAAGCATGTCATGATGAACTATGTGGTGGTCATTTTGTAGACACACGAACATCCTATAAGGTGTTGCAATTAGGCTACTACTAGCTAGAAATCTTCAAAGACTCCAAGGCATATGTCAAGCAATGTGACAGTCACCAAAGAACAAGAAGACCAATAGTATCAGATGAGATGCCACTCAAACCACAAGTTCTAATAGAACCATTTGAGCAATGGGCTCTAGATTTTGTAGGACCAATCAATCCATCATCAAATGGCAAGATGTATATCTTAGTATGTACAGATTATGTCACCAAATGGGTGGAGGCAAAGGCAGTCACCAAAGCAACAAAAAATACAGTGGTCACCTTTCTCTTTAAAGAAATCTTTGTAAGATACGGAGTACCCAGAAAAATTGTAACAGATCAGGGAGCATAGTTTACTTCAAAGATTGTCTAAGATCTTATAGAGAAATACAAGATCAAGCACAGGAAGTCTACACCATATCATCCTCAAGCAAACGGGTAGGTGGAATCAACAAATAAAGCCCTAGAGAACATCATGACCAAAACAATACAGATGAACAAAAAGGACTGGTCTGAAAAACTAAGGGATGCACTATGGGCCTATAGAATCACATGGAAAAATATAACTGGATTTAGCCCATACTAGTTAGTATATGGAAAAGAGGTCTTACTGCCCATAGAATTTCAGATACACACATACAAACTGGCAGCCAAACTAGGACTGGAACTATCTGAAGCACAACAACAGCGGATAATGGAATTAAATCAACTAGATGAGCATTCTTAGTAGGCCATAGAATATACCACATTGGTACAACGACAACGAATGAAGTGGCACGATAGATTCATCAAAAACAAGACATTCCGCAAAGGAGACTCGGCACTACTGTTCGACTCCAAATTCAAAGATTTCAAAGCCAAATTCACAACACACTGGCTAGACCCATATCAGATAGAAGAAATCTTTGACAATGGAGCAGTCAAAATAAGAGCAACTGACCAGGAATCCACATTGCTTTTGGTAAACGGACATAGGCTCAAAGTTTATAACAGGTCTATTAGCAAAAAAACATTTATGAAACAACTGGTAGAAGAAACAGAATTGGAAATAATGGCACAACAGACTCAGCCATCTTCCAGTGTTGTAGCAGAATAAAAAATGAAATAAATAATTAAATAAAAATAAGTAAAAACAAATAAAAAATAAAAAATAAACAAAATGAAAAAATAAAAAATAAAATTGTTTGCTAGTGAAAACCAGGAAACTGGCGCAAAGCAAACACGAATTCATAGAGGAAAACCAAGATGACTTGGACTCTATGAATTCACTTTCTTATTCTATTTTTCTCACAACATTCATTGCAGGATATCCTCCACATACATTTGACTTGCGGACAAGTCAAATCTGAAGCAAGGGGGAGGATTGCACAAGAACTTTAGTTGTGCAACTGAATTAATGATGGAACTTGTATTGTTAATAGTTTGGACCTAGAAAACCATAGCAGAGGGACCTGAGATATCAACAGCAAAATGTACATATTACATAAGCATGTGCATAATAGTTGGGACCTGAATCATGAAGTCATTGCAGAGGGACCTGAATAACAGTCAGCAATTCAAGAACCATAGCATGAAGAACAAGAAGCAACAATAAACTCTACTTTTCAATCCATCTACAACATTTGATCAACTGATTTCATCCCGCTTGTAAAGACAACATCCAGGGAAGTATAAGTATAGTCATTTTTATCTTGAAAATTCAAATTTTTATTAGAAATTTTTAGTCTTTGTTAGGTTGAAGTTAGTACCTGAAGACATATATATTACCCCCATTCTTCTAAATATCATACCCTATAACCCTTTTACATCCTATCTCATTCCATGTTCATAACCATTAACCCCTAAGTATTTTTCTTTAGAAGCAAAAAGGGACCAAATGAGGACAACATGTTGAAACCTGCACATAGAATTCAACTATTAGATATGGAAATAATTTTAAATATGACCAAGGTAGTCATTTTAAAATTATAAGTATTTCAAACGACCATACATATGAATCTAGGTGTGCATATAACTTTATATGATGAGCAATATGGAAATACTTTGAATACATATGCAATATGGAACGTGCAATATGGAGGCATACGAAACTACATGAAAAAGGTAAGAGCAAAAGTTTCAAAAGTTTTATAAAAAATTGCGTGCTAATACCATTTGCATATACGTGCTATGGTCCATGAAAGGCACATCATTTAACAGTTTATATGATGGAACAGAGAGGTAAAGGCAGGTGGGTTTGTAGTATGCCATCTCATCACATCATACGACACCCTAATGCAATATAATAGCATGGTAAGGCAAGAAGGCGGAGGTTATAATTGAAACGAATGTCCAGCCAAGCATACAAGTCCAAACCAAATGCATGAATTACATAGGCCTTCAATCGCGTATGTGGTTTGAACAACATGGCATGGAGGTACATGTAAACTGTCAAACGTTTGTATGGTAGGTGCACCATGAGCTGCATAGGAGGACAACCACGACCTGCATGGATGGGAGGCTTGAATTTAAATCATAAAGACAGATAGGCCATCGTAATGACATAGTCAGGCGACTGGTCAACATGACTACCATGACTTGCATGGTATGCCTACGTGCCCATGATAACAAATAAGAATGCTTATGGTTCAACTCATCCAAGTGCACGGTAAAAACACGTAAACGGTCATGAAATGACCGCCAGTCTCCCGCACTTTTTTAAACCATAGTTTGTATACCATAATCGCTTGAACCAGCTTAGGAGACCAGTGCTGAAGTGTTGTATAGCTGAAAGACAAAGCAAGGGAAACTGTAAGAAAATCCGCAGAGAAATAAGAAGGAAAACTTCCCGAACTTGACGTAAGTTGATTGCTGGAATCTCGGGATAACTCAGGTAAAAATACAATTTGATTTTCTCACAAACGATGAGTCGGGATTTCAACTGACTGTCATTTAAATGTCAACACACATGTTCTTGCCACCAGTCAGCAAAACGAAGATACAGGGATATGGAGTGCCATTAAACAATCCTTAGAACTCACTAGTAGCCAGGTAAATGCCAAAACTACACCTTGATTCTAGAAACTAATAAATATAATGGTTAGATGAACAACAGTGTATTAATGAAGTAAACGACTATGTGATAAGGAAACATGATTCGTTCATCGGTGTAGTTACATAAATCAAGGCGCTGAGTAAGGCATGCAAAATATGCAAGGCAATGCGGCATTCCAACCATATTTCGCATGCAAAACACATCATTCAAATATCTTTGGGATCATATGCGTATTTTGCAAAGTCGAAACCGAGCTTTTGTAAAAAATGACCTTGTATAGCAGAGGAGATAGAGTGTTATTATTTAGAGCCGAGGATGGGTTTTTTTGAGTGTTGTTTCATGACATAGGATTGTATGGCCGATACATTTTTTTCATTGTTACATAAGGATATATATTGCATGATTTTGATTAAAAGGGGATTGTAATGTGTAACAGAAATGTATACTGTGAATTTTGGGTTGCTGTAGGGGATTGGATTGTATTGACAATCAAGGTTGTATATTGTGCATTGTAAAGCAGGGTTTGTAAGAGGCCGAGTCATTTGAGTCTTTATAGGAAATGCGTTGATTGTTTGAAGAGCTATTAACGATGAAAATCCTTTAGTTTTTATATAGTGCAGGGTGTTAGGCCTGTATGGAGAATTATGAGAATTTTGCCTAAAATACATTAAGAAAAACAAATTCTATCATGAATATGTTGTCTTCTTATGTATTTCGTTTTCCAAACAGAGTTTAGTATGTTGACAGAGATATAAAGATGTTCGGCTATTTGGATACAACAGGGGATTAAAAACTGTGTCGCTGCAGAGCAAGGATAAACAGAGGCCAAGTAGATTGAATTAAAATTGTTGCAGAAGGCAGGTAAGCTTCTCTGATTTCGAAATTTTATTTTGAAAAAGAGCAGTAGTTGTAAATTGTCAATGTTAAGATGAAATTAATGACAACAGAAACATATATCCAATGGTTTTCAGACACAACGTCAGCAAGAATAGAGACCCAAATTTCAAATAGACAGCTCGAAAAAGGAAACCATAGAGAAGCTTTACTAGGCGGGATTGATAGGATTCTTGCAAAAGTTTGATGGCCACAGTGAGGAGATAACCAGGGAATTCATAAACAACTACAGCCAGGACCAAACAAGGGTAGGAGATGTTATCATTCCTGTGACTCAGGAATACATTTCCCAAGCTCTAGATCTCCCAATGATAGGTGAAAAATATCATAAAGGCCTGCATTTCAGGGAGAAAGCATGGACTTTCTTCCTTGAAAAGAACTGAAAAGGGACTTTTGAAAGAACCAAGGGGATGCCAAGGGAATGGTTCAATGAACCATGGGGTGAGTTGGTTCTAGTTATACAGAAGTTTCTTACATGTGATAGAGGATATAGTGTTTCTCACCTATATCATATCCAACTTTTACAGCATATTAAGGGAGAAGATAGGATTAACTTGCCATACTTTCTCTTTAGAAGCCTCCTGAGGATGATTGAGACAGTGAGACATGAACACAATCCCAAAGCAGCGCAAATTTACCACCAGGGATTGATAAAAATCCTGGTTGAATATCAAGTAAGGTCACAAGGCATAGTTTGAAGGGAGTTCATGACTAGAAACCAGTTTAATGAACAGGTTAATGAAGTGCAGAATAAAGTAGAGCAAGAAAACAGAGGACTGATGAGTTCACCCTTTTATCCCATGACTCTAGAGCTAAACAACAAAGTAACATAGCCATACAGGAAAATGAAGTGTCCATTATGTCTTTTCCTAGGAGATTTAGGAATAAAAGTCCCATTGACATAGAAAAGGAAGTAGACACATATTACACAAGAAAACAGGTAGAGGATGACATTGCACATGAAGTATTTGAGAGAGATTCTTCTTATGATGATGTAGCAGTAGCATCGTTAATCAAAACCACACAAGATTTTGAAAAAGAAATAAACTTGGGCAAAATCAGGGAATTAACTGACCAACTAGAAATTAGTAAAATCATGGAAAAACAATTGAAAGAGAAAAACAAGGAAAGTAAGCAGGATAATACTAGATTGGTCAAGGAAAAGGAAAGGTTAAATGGAGAGATAGGGAGATTAAAATAGAAGAATGATCTACTTTCTAAACATGCATTTAAATGGTTAAAAGAAAAGAATATGTGGCAGGCTAAGTATGAGAAGCAGAAAGTAAAGGAAACTTTATTCAGGGAAGAACATGATTCAGGTTTGGATTGTTTGGTCAGGGTAGCACAACAAGAAGCATCTACAGGAACCGCATCTACTACAAGGAAAATAATATCAAAGAGGAATAAGCAAGCATGGGGACATGCTTGATAATTAGCAAGGGGGAGATGTTGGCCCTCGATTTTAGTCTTGTTTTTGCTTAAGGAAACTTACTAATCCATCTATTTTCCATCCATTTTTCACTTTATCCATCCCATTTTGATGTATTTCATATCCATTTAGGTATTTAATTTTAATTTTTCAAATTCTAAAGTTTTTATGAAAATTTGGTTTCAAGTGCAAAAATTGACAGATTCAGAAATTCTCGTAATAGCTATATGGTTGATATGGTTGCAGGACACTTGCTTATGAATGGACATATTGGTAACTAGGACCAATCCATCTATGCTTAGTTCAAACAAAACAAGCTTTATTAGGCCCATTTACTGCTAGTTAATCATGACTAGTCACTCAGAAATCCCATAGAAATAGGGTAGTTTTGAGATTCTATGGGATTGACCATATCTCTTGGGATGGGATTGATGAATTCAACGTAGATAGATGGATATGAATAGATGTTTTTGTTTGAATGATTATAGATTAGTTTTTTTCGTAAGACTTCTATTTAAAAGCCAAGACTTTGATGGCTTATGTATTGACTTTTTATAATTTCATGCTGAGACACTTTTGGATTGGAGAGCTAATTTGAAGACTTGTTATATTACTATATAATATGGATGTGTGAATGAATTTGAGCTTCTGATATCAATCTTCAAAGTGTGCAAAGCAAGGGTGTAGGGCCCCCATTCCAAGCTAAGTACACTTCCTTGTTTAAACTAGTTTTATTTCTTGTAATCTGGTTACTGTAGAACTAGTTTCCATGTTTTATTTGAGATTGATTTATGGTTAATGTATGGTGATTGATTTCATTAGATATTAGTTTATTCATCATTTTATTAAGTTGGAAAAACAAAGTGTTCAAGTTGAGCACTCCTTCTGTTAATTTGGTGAATTGTAACTAGTTCCCTTTGATTGCATGCAAGTAGATTTCTTATGCATTTTTGGCATTAAGGTGAATGAATTATGATGAAACATATCAAGTGTCTCTTAACTTAGGAGCCTTATTTAATTAATGATTTGTCCGTCTTAAGTTATTAGTTTTTAATTTCTGTTCATTAAGTAGTATTTGAGGAAGAATTGGACTTCTTAAGTAAGAACCATTTCAGCTTTCCCTCTTTTTCAAAAAATGAATTGGAATTGTAATATGTATTTCTTTAGTTTTTGAAAAACTTATCTTTCAAAGTTTGATTACATCTGATATTCAAATATAGTGGACTTACCTCTAAGTATTACCAACCCGGATTGATAAGAAATATTTGGGTTAATTTCTGTAAATAAATTAACTCAACAACCATGCTTTTTCCGGAGCCTGTGAAGCCAAACCAAGGAGAATATTTTTAGCTTCCTTAAGATTAAAGGTGCCATCATTGTTGTTGCCCCATCTTAGATGGTCATTCCCTTCTGAAACTAGAATTTTCCTTCGATCTAACTCTTGCATTATCATTTCAGCTTTGTCTTTTAAAGGGTTGTCATCTCTAAGATCTAATCTCCTCCATTTTCTCCACTTTCCTACCTCGTTGGTTCGATTCCCAAAATCCTTAACTTTGATTAATCCATTAGGATATGTCTCTACCTTAAGTTCCTTTAATTATTATTCAAAAAGAATGGGTTCCTGTTGCCATCTGTCCTCCCAAAACAGAGCTATGTTTCCTTCTCTAATTTCCCATAAGCCATTCTCTTGGACTAGACCTCTATTGTCCCAGGCCTTGTTCCATATGTGTGATCCCTTGATATTACCATCCATTCCTATATGATCCTCACTTGGCCATGAAATGGCATATTTTTCTTTCCAAATTGAAGCCCACTAAGCCTTTGGTTCCTTTAGCCAACGCCACCATAATTTATCCCCTAGAGCTTTGCTTAAAATTTCAAGGTCATCCAATCCTAGGCCTCCATGATTTCTAGGTTTGTAGATTTTTTCCCAAGATACCAAGGCCCATTTTTTCTTTGCTTCCCCCTTTCCCCAAAGAAAGTTTCTTTGTATGTTTCTGATAAGATGCAAAACTCCTTTAGGAGTTGCGAGAGAAGACAACATAAAAGCTGGGATTTCTTGTAGAAAAGCCTTTGTGAGCACTAATCGGTTAGCCAGGTTTAAGGACCTTATCGTCCATTTTCTGATTTTGTCTTGCAATTTATTGATAACCGGCTCCTAGATGCTTTTGTGTAGAGGCTTAGAAGTTAGCGGAATCCCAAAATTTTTTGAGGGAAGAGAATCTCTTTGAAAACCTAGAATTTTAGCAATGTTATTTTGAATGGCAATATTAGTATTGAATAAAAAGATCTTGGATTTGGTGAGATTAAATTCCATACCTAAAGCCTTGGCAAATTCATTTAGAATCTGTTTGAATGCATGAGCTTCTTTGACTGTGGGGATTCCTTGCAGCATGGTGTCATTCAAAAACTGTTGATGCGTCTAAGCCTAACCCCTGTTAGAGAGTTGGAGAGCTTTGATATTACTGACTTCTTTAGCATGATTGATAGACCGACCCAATCCTTCCATCACGAGGATGAAGAGAAAGGGAGAGAGTGGGTGCCCCTATCTGAGGCCTCTAGAGGGAAGAAAAGTTTCAAAGGGAGATCCATTGACCAAAATAGAGAAACTTGAGGAGGAAACTAGGGCCAAAATCCATCTTACCCAGTTGTCATCAAACCCAAAAGCTATGAGTATTTTCCTGATATATTTCCAACTTAGTTTGTCATACGCCTTAGCAATGTCCAATTGCATGATCATACCAGCTTTTTTGTTGATAGTCAGAGAATGAACCACCTCGTGAGCTTGAATGATATTGTTAAGAATTTGCCTTCCTTCCAGATACCCATCTTGTTCCATAGAAATTAGGGAAGGGAGGAGAGGTTTAAGTCTATTGACCACCACTTTTGATATTATCTTGTAGACCACATTACATTAAGCTATTGGTCTAAACTTTTCAGGAGTCTGAGAAACCTCTTGCTTGGGATTAAGTGCAATGAAAGAAGTGTTCAGAGCTTTCAAAATATTTTTACTCATCTTGGAATCTTCTACCACATTCAGAATATCCTGTTTAACAATACTCTAGCCGGCCTTGAAGAAATCAACGTTGAAACTGTCTAGGTCTGGTGCTTTACCATTTTGCATTTCTTTGAGCACTTTGCTCACTTCATCCTTGGTAAATGGCTTGTTGAGGTTGAAATTGTCCTCACTGGACACCAGCCTAGGAATGTGTCTTGTGAAGTTTCTGATGGAATTCTCGCTGTCATAACACGTTTCTTTGGCAATGCCTTGAAAGTGCTTGACCAGAGCTTTTTCTTTTTCACTATGAGAGTTGTGAAGAATGCCTCTCTCATCCTTGATCACTGAAATTCTGTTGTGGACTCTGTTCGCCATTGTGGATCTATGGAAGAATCTAGTGTTTCTTTCTCCCTCTTTAAGCCATTGAACCCTCAATTTTTGGCACCAAAATATTTCCTCTTGTTTGCATAATTCCTCCCATTCTTGATGGTATTTGGTGGCCTAAACATTTCTAGTTTCATCAAAGCCGTCTGTGATAAGGACTTGGTTGAGTTCCTTCATTTTACTCTCTACTACTTTTTTAGCTACAAAAATGTTGCCATATTCATTCTTGTTCCATTCCTTGAGCCTAAGATTGATGTGTTTTAGTCTTTTTTGAAGAAGGAACATTTTGGTGCCCTGAATGCTCAAATCTTCTGACCACCATTTGGCAATATTTCTGTTGAAATCTGGATGAGAGAGCCAGATGTTTCCAAATCAAAAAGGTCTATTCCTTGGAGTACCAATACCCTGCACCTCCAAAAGAAATGGCCAGTGGTCAGAGCCTCCAAAGGGTAGGATTCATGCTGAAATTTCCTCATGATTAAGAATAAAGTATTCAGATATCATGAATCTATCTAATTCTGAAGCCACCTGAGATTCTCCTCCTCTTTTGTTTTTCCAGAAAAATTCCATTACTAGTTACAATGTTTACTAACTTCATGGTATCTATGAAAGACTGAAACTTAAGAGAGTATTTACTTTCAACTCTAGTTCCACCTTTTTTCTCCGAAAGTGATTTAATCATGTTAAAATCCCCTCCCAATATCCATGGCATGCCTGCATGTCTGTACTTGAGTTCCTCCAGAGAATCAAGAAATTTTAGTTTTCCTTCCAGTCTTTTGGGTCCATACACATTAGTGATTAGGTATGTTTCCTTGTCTCTCACAGGCTGTATGACTACAAAAAGATAATTTCAAGATGTCGCAGCATCTAAAATTTCTATTTTCTTAGGATTCCAAAGGGTGAGTATACCTCCTCCTATATTCTCTGCTTTGACTTCCAGAATCTCATCACTATTGAGCCACCTACTATGAATCTCTTCTAATTTATGAATGGAACATTTGGTTTCCTGGATGAAGATCACATCTAGAGCTATTCTTTTCATTCTGTTACTAATCAATCTCTATTTTCTTTTACTACCAAGACCTCTAATATTCCAAGAAGTAAACTTCATTATTAAAGATTGGTAAAGGAGTAGCTGGTTAGGTATTTCATCTTACCTGAGTCTATCATTAGCTTTCTACATTCCATTAATAACTTGTTCTGCTTTTTCCTACCTCTTTTTTTCTTGGGTTTCTGGGTGCTAATCCAGGTATGGGTTTTGTATTTTTTACCCCTTCATTGCTCTGCTTTTCCTTGCTCCTTTGCCTCTCCGGTCCTTTGTTTTGGGTTTTCCATAGATATAGTTGCTGGACTTTATTTGAACTCCTCTAGAGGTAAAGATTCTATCCCTCCTTTAGTTACTTGAGACAAGAAGTCTTCCAGATCAAGATTCTCTTTCTCAAGAATCGCCTGAAGTTCTTGGTCCTCTGCTTCCATCTCACTTTGGGTCATCTCATGATCCATTTCTATTTCTGTATCACTCACTATCATTTTTGTCTGCAAAATTTTATCTGGTGTTTGTTCCTTGTCCTCTTCTTTCCATTCTTCCATCAATTCCTCCCCTTTCGTCTAGTTTGCTGTGTTAACTTCTTCTTCCACTTCTAAGACTTGGAACTTATTTTGGCTGGTTTGTAGTTCTTCAGATTTCTCTGCCTTTGATCCCTTCTTGATTCCTTTTCCTTTGTTTTCCACTTTGTGAAAGCTTTCGGAGTCTTTCATAGCGTTAGCTTTACTCTTATTCTCTATTTTAGTGAGAGGGAAATCCCTGAATAGGTGCCCATGTTCATGACATTTCCGGCATATTAATAGAATATGTTCGTAGTCTATGGTTTGAACCCATTTTTCATCATAAACTTCCAAGATTATCTCATCTGGAAGAGCTCCAGAGAGGTCCATCTCCACACATATCCGAACAAAGGAAGTATAGTTTCCCCTCCTAATGGCTTCAGAAGCTTTAAAAAACCATCGTAGCTTATTTCCTATAGCGGTTAAGGACTCTGTTTGCTAATAATCAAGCGGAAGAGAGTAGAGCCTTACCCAAACCGGGACTGAAGTAAAGGTCTCACGTTCGGGGAAAAAATTCATGATCCAAGGTCTCATATAGAGAGCTGCAGTAGCAAAGAAGTAAGGCCCACCTTCAAAAACTCTATCCTTGTCTTTGATGCTCACAAAAACCACGGTAAAGAAACTCTTCGAACCCAGGTGTAAGTCAATGCTTCCTTTTGGTTTCTAATGGTATCTTATCCACATTTGTAAGGCTTTTTCAGTGGGCCATAAACCCATGAATTTGCAAATGATTGCATAGGTTTGCATATGGTCCCTATGCCCCTGCAGAGCAGGCTCATTTAACTTGACTCTGGGAGTAACAACAACTTTGGGCTTACATCGGCCCATGTGTGCTTTGTTTTTAGTTCCCTGTTCCTTGTCTTCTTCCTCATTTTCTTTAATATTATTTTTCTCCTTGAATTCCTGTCCATATTGTTCCTCTTCACTGTTTTTATTCCTTCCCTTTGCAGGTCCTCTATCATATTCCATGGGTTTTTTCCCCCTTTTTCTTTAATATTGCTTTTCTCCTTGAATCCCTGTCCATCTTGTTCCTCTTCACTATTTTTATTCCTTCCCTTTGCAGGTCCTCTATCATATTCCATGGGTTTTTTCCCCCTACTGGTCACAGCATGCTTGAAGGAGGGAGTGGAGCTCCCTCCTTTGCACCCCTCCATGAATCGCTGCATGTGCAACAACTCTGTAACCCTATATTTTTTATTTTGCGTCTTCCCCCCTAGTTCCGCTTGTTATTTTATATCTTTATTGTAAGTATTATGTTTTAATTTAAAAAATGTTATAAAATTAAATTAAAATAAAATATTTATAATTTTTGTCTTTTTAACTTTAAAATGGGTTATGGTTTTGGGTATGTGGCATTGATAAGTCATGGTATTGGCCCATGGTATTGTAGAAATATCCATGGTAAAAAGGGGTCAATATTCATGGTTAAGAATCATGTTATATTATAAAAATTATTTTTTATGTGCTTATTAATTAAATTTAAATATGGTTATGAAATCATTATGTTTTTTTGGTAACCTTGGTAGGACTCCCCTATTTTCGAGTTTAAATGTCCATTATTCACAAGATTCGAACCCAAGATCTCAGCCATCTGGGCTCGGTGAGACTTCATTCCACACCCATGGTCATTTGAGCTACATGAGGCGAACATGAAATCATTACTTTAATTTATATGGTAAAATGGTTGTTAATTTATAAGTACTATTTATATTTTCTGTATTCAAGCTTCTGTGATTTCTAACGAAAGACTTTGCTTAATACTATTTATATGCTATATATTTTAATGTAATATGTGTGTTTCTTTTATCTAACAAAACAGTTCGTAATTTTATTAATAAAAGAAAATAGAATTAAAAAAATATAGAATACAGGAAAAAGAATTCAAAAAATATTTACATCTACCCTATACTACCCTATATTGGGGTTACTCTCGTCCTAACAATAAGGTTTTTTTATTTTTTTTGGTTGATGTTGTTGCTGTTTCCGTGAAAATCTCAACACTTAAAAAATTATTGAAAATTTGATGGTGAAGAGCATGTGCTTCCTCCTAAAAAGGTCACACTTTCAAAACGAGAGGGGGTAGAGTATGTATGTCTTCGTAGACTTAGCATAATCCCACAAAAAGGGGGTCTCATACACATATAATTAGTTGTAAATTGAGTAATAACTATCCAGAATCTCAAAGTTCCACTTCTATATTTAGAGCTTGCAGTTAAATCACACAAAAAGGGGTCTCTTACACATACAATTAGTTCTAAATTGCGTGATAACTATGGAGAATGTCGAAGTTACACTTCTATCTTTAGAATTTTTATTTTATTTTATTGGGGTCCCATACACATACAATTAGTTCTAAATTGAGTAATAACTATGAAGAATGTCAAATTTCCACTTCTATATTTAAAACTTTTTACTTTATTTTTATTTACAGTGAAAACTGCATCATAACTCAAGGGTCAAACTAGATGTGCCAACAAAGGGGTTAGAACTTTTTACTTTATTTTATTTTTATTTATAGTGAAAAATACATCATAACTCAAGGGTCAAACTAGAGGTGCCAACAAAGGGGTCTTATATGCCTAAAATTAGTTCTAAATTGAGTAATAACTATGGAAAATTTCATAGTTCCACTTGTATATTTAGAAAATTTTATTTTTATTTTATTTTTATTTAGAGTGGAAAATGCATTATAAGTCAAGGTTCAAATTAGATGAGCCAACAATCAATACTCGCTTGTATCAGTTAATGTGCAACTTTAATGAAAACCATGTCACCTAGAATTACTTCTTGGTGATCCCTAAGGGGCAAGCTCGTATCAGTTAATGTGCATCTTTAATGAAAACCATGTCACCTCGAATTACTTCTTGGTGATCCCTAAGGGGGCAGGGGGAAGTTTTCAGTCATGCGAGATGTCTTCTGGTCTTGGGTCATTAAGTTGTCTCCTTATGTCTAAGAAATACAAAGCCATGCACTTCTTGGTGATCCCTAAGGGGGCAAGTTTTCAATGGTGCTAGATATCTTCTTGTCTTGGGTCATTAAGTTGTCTTCTTGTGTTCGAGAAAGACAAACTCTTGAACAAAACAACTTGGTTTTAGTCATATTCTATGCCCACAATTTTTTTATACAACTTTATGTTTATAATTTTATTTTGGATTAATTTTAAAACAATTCATATTATCAACTATTTTACAAAAGAAAAACACTAATATTAAAGTAAAATCTATTATTAGAATTAAAGAAAAAAAAATAAAAAATAAAAATCCTAACAAACAAGAAAACCCACCCTCCTTAAAAATAGAATGACATGAATGCCCCTTATTATGGCACATGCAATGTCTTGAAACTTAGTTATCTCTTTCATCTGGTTCCACTGGGGTGGGGGAGGGAACCTTCTTTGGCAGATTATGATAAGGCTGAAGGAGTAGGCTCCCCCACCTTCATGGAGTCTCAACTCTTGTTAAGGCATAATCATACTAAAGGAAGAAAAAATGTGTAACCTTTTATGGTACCAATACATCAATTCCTTTTATTTTAATAAAACTTGACTAGGCTATGCTACCTTGATGAAGTCACTCTTGCTAAGACACAACCATAGTAAATGAAGGAAAGAAGAAAAAATTGTTTAACATTTTGTGGTACCAATACACAATTATTTTCATTTTAATTAAACTTGATTAGGATGTGATAATTTCTTTTCTTAGATTTGAGTTTATTTCTTAGTTTTTTTTTTTAAATTTATTATTTATCTAGAAATATTGATAAAACTAAATAATAACGATAATAGTAATATTTAAAAAATTTTAATATAATAATTAAAAAAGAATTTTTATTTATGATGATGATGATGATGATGATGATGGTGGTGGTGGTTAACGTCCACTGAGACCAAATTGGTCTATCGGACCTATAATTTTCTTAATCTTTAGTTATCTGGCTCCTCGTCTTTCTTGGCGAGATTGGTGTTGTAGCTTTCTTTTTTTCTCTACGGTCTTCTAACTTCCCTTATCTTGAATCTCCTTCATCTCTTCTGGTTCTTGGGACGTTGGTGTCTTAGCTTCATGATCTATTGTGTTCATCCTTTTGAAGATAGTCGAAGAAGAAGTTTTGTCTAGGAGATCTGCTTTGCTGTTAAATGAAGATTTATTTTCTGCAATATTTGAATTGTCATAACTATTGATTTGTTGGGTGGGGATTTCTCCCTGCTTGTTTTGAGATTTGTTTCTTTCTTGCCCGATTTCTTGTGATTCAAAGTTTTCTCTAGAGTATTCTTCTTTGATGATAGTGTAGCGTTCTTTTTTTGCTCCTTCCCACCATGTAAATCTGTGGTGGCTTTTTCTAGCAGATATTTTCTGGGAGGCTTTTGGGCAATTTTTGGGTAGATGACCTATCTCAAAGCAGGATCGGCACCTGAAGAGGACACTTTCATAATCGAGTTTCTGGTTCCACACATAGTATTTACTTGTTAGGTTTATTTCAACTAGGAATCGAGCACTGAAGTCCATTTCCACACAAATGCATGCATAGATGGTTCTGGAATATTCCTTTGTTTCTGGGCACCTGCAGTAAAATTTCCCATTTGCATTTCCAATGGCTTTTAGCAAGGACAGATTCCAGAGATGCAAGGGTAGGCTTGGAAATCTCACCCAAACTGGCACTCAGGTTATGACCATTGTAGAGGGATCGAATGATGGGTTCCATGGCTTCATGAATATGCCTTATTTTTCCCAAAACCAAGGGCCGAAATCTAGAATACATTGTCTGCTTTCAGGATTTTTGAAATCTAATATAAAGAAACCCCTAGCATAGGGGTAGATATTAATTTCATCAGAAATGATAGGCTTCCATACCTCCGAGATATATGTAGATATTGCTATCCAAGATCCATCTTAACCTGAGATCTATGAAGTTCCAAGAGGGATAAAATCTCTATAGGTGTAAACCTCTTATTTGAGTGTTGAGTAAAGGTTTGTACCTCGAGAGTTTGTATACCTCTCAGCACGTGATAGATCTAGGGTTATGATGAATCTAGTTATATAATATTATATAATATCTATATTTGTATCTTGCTTTTTCTTATTTCCTCTCTATCTCGACCCCCACACATACACATTATCTCTCCATATCTATCTATATCTTTCTTCCTCTCCCCCTCTCTCTTCCCCTTCTCTCTCTTTCTCTTCACCTCCTCTCCTTCTCTCTCTTCCCTCCCACGCTCCTGTATCCTCACGCTCTCTCCTTACATATCTTCCCTCCCACGCTCCTCTATCCCTGACTATCTCTCCATCTCTCCCTTATCACTCACCCTCCCTCTCCACCTTTCTCCCTCTATGTGTTTCTTCTTCCCTCCCTATCTCACCCACCTCAAACCCCATCTACCTCTCCTTCTCTCTCTTCAGTACTCTCTCTCTTCCATCCTCTCTCTCCCTTTCTCTCCTACCTCCCTTTGTCTCCCCCCAATCACTCGCTCTCTCTATCTTCACTCCAACGCTTTCACTATCACCCTCCATGTGTCCTTCTATCTCTATCTCTCTCCTCTTCTCTTCTCTCTCTTCAATCCTTTCCTCTCTCTTTCACTCTCTCCCCATGTCCCCCTTCTCACTTCTTCTCTCACTCCACCTCTATTTCTTTATGTCTGTGTTATTTCTTCCCTCTATCTCCTGTTCCAACTCCATCTCTCCCTCTCCCCATCTCTCCCTCTCCCTCTCTCCTTTTGTCTCTCCCCTCCTCTCTCTCTCTTGCTTCCTCTCTCCTACCTCCCTATGTCTATCTCTCTCTATCTGTGCCCTCCAACTTCATCACTAAATCCTTCTCTCTCTCTCCTCTCACCCCCCCTCTCTATCTTAAATTCAATCCCATTGTATAGTGTTTAAGAAAGTATCTAAATTTAAAAAATTGAATTGGTTTTAAAATATTAAACCTATATTTTGGATCAATAATTTCAAAGAAAATACAATAATGAAAAACTTCAAAAAAATAATGCACCTATTTTCAGATGGACCTATGCTGCTTCTTAATAATATTAATTATACTATATAAGGTTTACATATTTATACATAAAAGTATTCTCATTTTTAATTTTATTAAAACTTTGATTTAATTTCTATGGGAATATTTTTAGTAGACATTAGGATAGAAGGTTTAAATATATGTCAAAAGTAATTATAACCTTTTTCCTTTTAGATTCAATTAAAAAAGTTATAAAATTAAAGTAAAATAAAATAATTTGTCAAATAATTTGATTGTGAAATAAGTTATGCTTTTGGGCATGTGATATTGATAAGTCATGGTATTGGCCCATGGTTAATAATAACCATGGTAAATTGGAGGTGAATACCCATGGTTAAGAATATTGTTATAAAAGAAAATTATTTTGAAAAAGTTATGATTTTTGGGCATGTGGTATTGATAAGCCATGGTATTGGTGGAATTTATTGTAAAAAAACTTATTCACAAGTTCATAATAGCAATGACAATGTGGGCGTAAATATCCATGAATAATAAATTTTTCATATTGCTATAAAACATTTTAATTGTGAAGGAAGCTATATTTTTTGGCCATGTTGTATAGATACGTCATGGTATTGGCTCACGGTATTATAACAAAGGATATTTACAAGTTAATAATATCCATGGTAAATTGGGGGTATATTCATGGTAAATTGGGGGTGAATATCCATGGTTAAGAATCTTGTCATATTGTTATAAAATATTTTGATTGTGAAATAAGCTATGATTTTTGGGCATGTAGTATTGATAAGTCATGGTATTGACCCATGGTATTGTAATAAAGCTTATTTACAAGTTAATAATATCTAACATAAAGGTACAAGTTCATGATATTCAGAGTAAAGTGGGGGTGAATATCTATGGTCAAGAATCTTGTCATAGTTGTGAAATAAACTATGGTTTTTGGGCATGTGGAATTGATAGAAGCCCATGGTATTGTAACAAATCCTATTCATAAGCTAATAATATCAAAATATAACAAATAAAATTTAATTATTTTTATTACTTTAAACTTTCATTATTAATTGAGCTAACATTGAATGTTTACACCCATTTAGTTAATGGGGATCATATTACTTTTAACTTCTTGTTTATTACTTTTAAATTTTTTTTTTTTTTTTTTAATTGAGTGACATTTTAAAATTGGTTTACACATACACATTACCCTATATAGGCTGTAGAGGCACAATTATATATATATATATATATAATATATATATATTATATGTATATGTGTGTGTGCTGTGTGTGTGTGTGTGTGTGTGTTGCTGGAATTATGAATTACATGTTGTCCTTCATGGCGACCTACCTCATGAATGACAATATACTTCATGAGTTGTCCATTCATGGAAAGCTACTTGTTGAATATGTAAAGAAGATGTGATAGAGTGTTTTACAGAAGTGATAGGGAGTTTTGATAAAGGCATAGTAGTTCAGTGGCAGCAATATGATACAACTGAAAGCTCAAGAAGAATACACAGGTTCTATTAAGCAAAGCCGCATACGCACGCAAGTATAAAGAAGGAAAGGCGTGTACAGTTTCCGCACCATGGTATTCTAAATACCTAGGGTCCTTACCTTCGTATTTCTGTGTGGTATTGAGCCCATAATGGATCTTCTGATCCTATCTAAGAAAACCATTGGTTAGAGTATGGTTTTGACTAGTGGTATTGAAAAAGGCTAAGTTATATAAGGTGATAAAGATCACAGTGGTAAAATGTGTGAAAAAGTGTGCAAGTGCTGGAAATCTTATGAATAGTTAGATTAAATCAAGTATGCATGTTATGAGTTATTTATGCTTTGATTGATCTAAACTAAGTATGCATTTGGGAGTTTCATGTTAGATCAAACCTAATAGATATGAGACAACAATCATAATTATGGATCATTTAATTTGTGTTGATGACATCCTAAAATGTGATTGTTATGTGTATGCCGAGATTTGGGTATGTTTGAAGTTTTGTGTTGTAGCAAAGATTTGATTCCCAATTTTTAGATATGTACATTGGTTTTATATCCTATAAGGCACGTACAGATGGTAGTGTGGTTCTGGTAAGAAACGCACACGTGGGTTTTTTTTCTGAAAACATCATACACACGCATAGATGTTTTGAAGAAAGCACATACAAAAAGTAGGGTTTTGATGAAAAGGACGCCTGATCAGTTTAATTAGTCTTGTTGTGTTTCTATTGTCAGTGAATGAAGTGTTATTGATGATTTGTGCTTAAACAATGATGTTTTGATTATGGATTGATTGATTAAGGAATGTTGAAGCTACTTGTCGATTGTGACTAGAGATCAGGGAATGTTCTGTGATTGTTTCACAATGATGCAATAGACCTTAGTATGATTCAATGTTTGTTTCAGAATGGAAGTTCTTGAGTTATCAGTATTAAATTTTCATAGGTTTAAGATTTGTATGCGGGTATGATTCATGAAAGATGCCTACACACGTGATTCTGTTACTACAAAGTAGCATAGATATTTTGATAGATGGTTGATAAGGGTTTACACTAACAGAATCTAGTTTTTGTGATGTGCAGTATGTTGTTTGATATTTTAGTTACCATGATCTCACTATTCTGGTTGATTGGTTGCGTTTTTGGTTAGTTCAGTCATTGAATTTTAGTGATTAATTTCTTGAGCTTTGTCAGAGATTGATGATTAAGTTATAGTGATAAGTTTTAGTTTGATGACTGGTATTGAGCTTAAATGTTGGTAGTGGGTCTAGTCTAGAAATTTTATGAAACATGGCCTACAAGTTATGATGTTTTGTAGAAGTTGGATCCAGTATGAAAATTTATGAAACGTGGTCCCCGGAGTCGAGGGAGTTGGAGATTCCTTCTAGTGGTATTTGGTAAATCAGATCAGGGGGTTGTAGCTCCATTCCAATAGAAACTGGAGAACAAGGGAAGGTTGTAGCCTTTTTTAGGTTAGTGCCTATGTACTAGTATGAGTGTATGCCAATACAAGATTGAGTGGGTTGGGGCTCCCTTCTAGTAGGTGCTCAAAAATGAGTGAAGGTTGTAGCCTTTTGTAGGTGGCTAGCTCCATATTGGTATTAGTTTGTGCTAGTATAATATTATAAAATATTTTATTTATATTAAAAAGAAGACAATGAAGACAACATGTTGGCTTATTGGGGCCTGACCCAGGTTCGAAAGTGTTTTAGCTAAACAAATCCCACACTACTAGCCCTTTTAGCAATAATCCACTGAGCGCGAACTAAAGTCTCACCCGAGGTAGTATGGGAGGGTGATGGAAACAGGTTTCCGCACCCTAGGGATGTCTTGATGAGGATTGGAAGGGTCGCAATTTAATCTATGCACATGCGCTACTCTGCATAGTTGTCTGGCCTTTGCGCATCTCAACAACAAGGAACTTCTTAGAGACTTATTATGAATGTGTTTATTATAGATCTAATCTAATTATTAAGGTCATTAATCATGCATTCAACAGTTATAACCAACACGTGCAACCATAAATCTTAAAGATATGCATAAACTTAGAACATAAGCATAAACATGTAGATTTACAAAATATTTTAGAAACACTTATCTTTATTAATCTTCCATTCAGTACAATCAGTTCCACCCTACACACTCAGCTGCAGGGGTCTACACACACAGTTGTGGACTCTACTAGGCCTCTACGCGCATAGCTATAGAGGCTACTCTAACTACTACCACCCACGACTCGGACTTACAGACTCAGAGCAAATATTGCATTCACAAACCCATAAAAGATCAAATCTTAACCAAAAGCTACCTTCTATCCTTAGAACTTTTCCCTATTTATACCTTCCCATGGTCCGTAGACTACAGGCAGGCCGACTCGCTTTCTATTATTTTACATTATTTTTGGGGCGAACACCCCTTTGACTCGACCCATTACAGTTTCACTCTACGCACTTCATGGAGCTTTTACAACATCGTTACCGTAAACTGTGGGCTTTAAGCCCCGAAACTGTTACACAAGGTATCCTCTACCCAATAGGCCCCCAACACAATCATCATGACTCATCCCAAGTCACTCATCGGTGTGGCGAGACACGATGCCAAGGTGTTGCGATTCACCATCCCTACAAAATCATTCAAGCTCCTACTCCATTGCCTGTAATAATTCACTCAACTGATGATGCTCATTCTGCTCTACCAGATTAACACAAATCGACCTCTCATAGGATTGTAACTCTAGCTGAGGCGCGAAAGGCGAGACTTCTTTGTGCCAAAGCAGCAAGTTTCCAATTTCTGGTCCATTATACGCACTATTTGCTACAGCTTGTGTTGTATTTTTGCAAGAGAGATGTTGTTGTCCTCGAGATCCCAATCTTCAAGGTGCATCAGAGATGAATTGTAAGTTCAATTCCACCATTTGTCTCAATAGTTTAGGCAGTGTCATCCAGACTAGCTATGCTTTATGTCTAAGCATTTCCAGTATAATGCCTACCAGCAGTGCTAAACTCAGTGCGGTGTCCACAACCATTGACAACAAAATATCTAGAAGGTCATGCATCTCGATTGGCCATATTAAAACCCCTAGGACTATTCCTTGAGCGTCGATGATCAACAGCTCCATACCGATTGGAAGGCACAATAACTTACTTCTCTCGATACCACAGACGTTCGGTGGATGCCCCCCTGCAATTTATAGATGTGTTGAAATTCAAATTCATTCATTCCCCCCTTTTCTGGCGCATTAACGTTAAATCTATGATAGCTCATTCTGGATCTGGCTCATACTTCGTATCTTAATTGCCCACCGCCCACTCCTTTTTGCCATAACTCACACATCTTGTCATGAACAATGACAACCAATGGTCACCTCCGTGTTTGTCCATGTAACAGTGTAGCCCCTTCTACGCAATCATGACCCTTGTGACATATCGATCCTATGTGTGCCCCTGATGTCACACAACTCCTTAACAAACTGTTTTACCATCCCGCGCTCTCTTTTAACTGTCAGGAGTGGTGAGACTATGCTTTGGTCAGTTAGTGTTATAGACGTTTATCGGCACTTCAACCCCAATCACAAATTTCCATAAACTGAGGGCTCTTAAGTCCCTAAAAGGGTTGCTTCACTACCTAAAGGAAGAAGGTCAACTGATAACATCATCTCCCAGAAGTTCTCCACTGAAAACTGCTCTTAAATGGTCAAAACTGGACCATACTGAAAGCTCCATGCAGGGGGTGCGATGCATGTCACCTTCCCAATGTATAGGGTGCGATGCATACTATTTTTCTCCTCTGTAGGGTGTGATGGTCGAGAATGGACAAATGGCAGGGACCAAAATGTGAGGTGGAAGATCATGGAATCTTCCAGAAGCTCCCCCTCTGACACTTGCCACTCCATTTTCGACTAGGGATGAATAAGAGATCTTCATTCTCCAAGTGGAAGCAAGAACTATAAAAGAGAATACACTAATAAATATCCCAAAAGATGGCTCACCTCTCTGTAATCATCTATATATGGATCCTGTTAGCACTTGAAATTTCACCTAGGCTGAGATAGACAAATCTCAAGGCTACATCAAACCATTCAGCCTCGTAGCTAGCCCTACGAGGCAGGAGAATGCTCTCTCCAGTCAAACTCGGTAGATCTTTCAATAGGATGAGCTGACCCAATTAGGAACACTGATATTAGGCTAGTAAACTGATAAAGAGGGTTGATTTAAAAAATTTGGGGTTTTTGGTGGCAATTGGAGGGAGTGCAATTCAGGGTGCGGGGATTGAGCTCAGGTTTTGCAGGTGGGTCTTTGGGGCAAGGTAGGAGGTTTTGGTGCTGATGCCTTTTAGCTGAGATGAATGATCAAGGAGAAA
>APFE030614925.1:3501-31002 GCA_000404065.3 Pinus taeda | reverse complement strand
CATCATGGACAACCATGTTTCCCCTTTGTTTGTAGTCCTAAAGTAAGTTTGGAACCCATATTTAGTAAATCCTAAAATGAACATAATAATTATAAATGTAATTTATATTATATTACCATGACGAATAGATAGCCTCAAGGCATTATGAATTGTCCAGATAAGAATTGCATGAAATAGGAAGTTTCTATCATTGATAGGTATTGATACATCAAACGTATTTACACCATCCCATAATTCACGAAGCTCATCAATGAGGGGCTCGATGTATACATCCATATCCTTTACCTAATATTTCCCTAAGTGAACAAAGAGTTATTTATTAGGAATAACTCAATTGAGATATTTTTATATAATCTTCAAGAAGGCATTGCATTCACATGTTCTAGTACTTGGTATGATAAGAGTTAACATTGCATGTTCCTTTATCATTGCCCTCAAAGGGGGGAGATTGTTGTTTATAATTAACACTGGCCAAATAGAATATGTTGTTCTAAGATCTCCAAAGGGATTTATGCCATCCATTGCTAGATAAATTCTTGCATTCCTTGGCTCATTTCTTAAATGTGGCCATTTTACATCAATATCTTTCCAATATTTACTATCTACAACCATACGCATCACACCTTCTTGGCTCCTCCCTTGTGCATGATGATCCATATATTTTTCCAACTCCTTGCATTTGAACATTCTCTCAAATGTTGGCTTTAGTGGAATGTGTCATAATACTTTATAAGGAACCTTCTTGGATAATTGATGTTGACAATACCTATTTGTGTGACACTTTGGGAATTGTTGTAAATTTTCATTATTTCGATCGTACAATATATGGTCATTTGGACATGCATCATATGCCTTGTACTCCATTCCAATGTCTTTCATTGTTGAAGATACTTCTCTATGAGAATGAGACAACTTAGTGTCCTTTGGAAGTATTTTGTTTGCCAAAAGTTTGCATAGTGCAACAAATCATTTTTATAAGTATACACAATATTCAAAACTTTTAAGACATCTAGAGAATTAATTTATAGGAATATCAATCCAACCTTAATATATCAATAAAGCATGTGTTTGTCAATCCATGTGTAGCCTTCAAGTTCAACAACAATGTAAGTGTCGCCAATATAGAAGATTCAGCGTTTGCATAAAGAGGTGTCCTAGCCAAATGAGCTAGCGGTGAATCAACAACTTCTTCAAAAGATGTGTAGAAGTATTGGATAAATTCATTGACACCAGCCCCATTTATCTGCGAAGTGACTTCTTCCATAAATGTGTCTTGTCCTGCATATTGAGAGTCACTATTATCAATATCATCCATTGGTTATTCACGAATATTGGGAACTTGAAGTGGCTTTTGATAAATAAAAAAATCAAATTAAATGATCAATAATAATGTATTAAATAATGTGCATATTTATTTATTATAAGAATAACAATTTGTTAATTATAATGTACCCCTTCTATATAAACTACATGGTCCAATCTATGGATACCAACAAGCGTTTTCTTCTTTAGTTTCCTATTTTGGCACATTTTGCAACTACAATATATCATTTCATTGAAGTATTCATGTGCACCTGGAGTACGTCTTGTTTCTCGTTCACCTAAATATTTAGATGACGATGTGCTATTTCCCTGAATGCACCATGTTTTTTAAACAATAAGACTACAATTTTTAACTTGGGTATTACTTGTTTTTCAAGAGAACATGACCAATGAATAAACCTAAGGAGTGAATTTATGAATATGTAGTCTTTTAGTGTATGTTTTGGCTCTTTGATCACTTGATTGTTTGTACTTTTGTTTTTTTGTTGTTTCAAGGTAGTGTTTAGTGCTTATGTAGGAATTAGATATGAAAAAAATTAAGAACTAGGTTCAAAACCCTAAACAAAACTCTACCAATGTGTTGAGTGAGCATTGAAGATCTGTCCAACACTTTGAGGCAAGCTTATCAGACCATTCCAACAAGAATCTAACTAGTCACAAACAAACTTTTGAATTATTATTTTAAATTTATTTATACAAATAAATCCAACCTCCAACTAAATCAACGACATAAATAATACAAATACCAAAAGCAACGTAAATACTTGGTATTCCATTTTGTATAGAATAATGTAATAGAAATCTGCGAAGAAAAGTTTGTGGACACTAGTTAGGATCATTACATAAATAAATGTTGAAATATATGACAACATGTAAAACCATAAAATTATTCTAAAATATGTTGGTTTAAACTTTTGTGCATGTTATACTAATTTCATTGAGGAGTTCTATGATTAAAATGCATGTAGTGAATGTAGACAAATTCAAACTTTACAAGCTACTAAATTCACATGATGTAGTCTTACTAAATTTATTAACATCTCTATAATTATATATATAAATACATTATATTATATATATAAATACATTATTTATTATATATATATAAGAGCATCATCTCGAGTTGAGTGGTGGAGACCTAGAAAATATGCCATTACACTTTCATCAAAACATAAATGTATTTGAAGACTCATTAATTACTATACAAAAATGTACAAAAATGTTATAAGATGAAGGATTTCAGGGGGAATGAATTTCCTCCAATATACCATTGAATAAAGCTCCTTTTAGATAAGTTTGAGAGTTTTGATCTCCGCCATATTAAAATGGACACCAATCGATTAGAAGATGGACAAACCAATATCGGAGTTAACTTGACACAAGTAATGATTGTGGAAGACTAAAATAATATATCTGTATACCATATCCCATGATTGCACCCCTTCAATGGAGGACTATAGTTGCTTTAGTTGTAGTCATCCTTGTGGAATTTTTGGTGTGGCTAGCTATCATCTTGAGTAGCCCAAGTACATGATTGACTCTGTGTTTTAATCATGCTCTTGAATATGCCTTTGATGGCAAGGGCTAGATGCTCCCTAGCTTTACAAAAGAAGATGGCATACTAAAGGCCCAAAAGACAGAGTAACACCTATCCCTCAACATTTATGATAGTTGTAACTCGGTAGCCATGGATGTAACATCCATCGAGAAGGGTAGTCGCCACTGTGACAAGATATGGATCACTACATATTCTTGCTATTGTAAATTATGGGATTCTTTAGAAGAAGGGTATACGTTTATTGTCAGAACCACCCCACCCCACTCAACCCAACCCAACCCAACCCACTATATATTCACAGTAGTGAAACCAACGAGGTTCCATATATGGTGCTCAAAAAACAAGTAATTTTCGTAACAAACAAGCATCATTTTCTTTATAAATTATTTAAATAAATTATCATCAGTCTATATTAAACTGTGAAATAAACATTTGAAAAGCAATGCATATTATGCATGCACGGAAACTACTAATTGGAGTCCAAGGAATTATTATGGTACATGAAGTGATATGGTGTGCTACCTTAGAAGAGCACCAATATGCAATAAAGAACCCTCAAATATGCTAGGAAAATGAAAATACATAAAATAATGAAGAGTACTCGTGGCAGAGAGGGTATAAAAACCTAGAATTCTATTTTTTCTCCCCAGAAATGGTTGAAAACCATATATTGCAGACCTAAGACAACCTATAAATAATACCAGCCAGGGGAGGAAGAGTCCCACTGATATAATGTTGAGAACACAAATAGAATATCTATAGTGATCTATTCATCAAACTATAATGCAGTCATGTAAAAACCCTTTAGATTTACTATGACACTTGACAAAACAACAATATTAGTTGTAGCAAAATAGCATGAGAGAGCAAAATAGAGAATTGTACTTGGGTAAATATCGCACTGGATTGAAATAATAAATGAATATGGTTTCCAAATGAGTGTGCATGAATTTATTCACATCCTTCTAGGGTTGGGCACTAGTGCCAAGAGGGAGACTAGGCCAACCTAGTCATAAATAATAAAGTGGGTAACTTTCCCATATGTAATCAAATTAAAGCACTCAATACATCAAGTAGTGGGTTGCCATGTGGTCTTAAGTGGAGATTACCCATACTCTAACAATTAATCAATGCTTAAGCACACATTTTGTATCAGTGGAAATCTTGAATGATGAAGGTGTTTATATTACAGAAATAGTGTTATACACATTAACACTGGCTAGTGACAATCCATAGAGATGAATAATGCATAGATCTGGCTAGAAGGTTTTTTCTCGCTAGCCTCTGCGTTAGAAAAAGAATCTGACTCAGATCCTCTTTTAGGTAAGAGATGAATTTTCTCTCGATTATATTACAAAGGGAAATGCACTATCTTAAATTGTTGTCACATCATCCAAAGTAATCTCTGTAGAATATCGGGTTTATGTATTGTCAACCATATGGTTATAACATTTAAACTGCTTTATATTATAATTAAGAAATTTAATGCAATGATATACTTCAACAAATAACCAAGTGAATCTACAAATATAGCACATATGTAAATACACGATCCAACGACTTAATGATCTAATGCTTCAAGATAGATCTTTAAGAGAACAAGCATAAATTACATGGTCCACTTAGATACTTTATATGAATTAGAAACAAGTGGGTTAGATCTCAAATCTGATTTACTATACATGCAAAAGTGATTTCATATTTTCAATATGTTGATTAACATCCCAAATTAGTGTAAACCTTGAAGAGGTAATGTAACAACTTTGTGAATGTAAATTGCAATAGAAGCAACTTCAAGTTAAATGTAATCACAACAGATGTGTAATATCACTCTTGGTGAAAATGACCCTTAGGGAACAATTTTGAAATAGGGTTTTCAACAAAGTATGATAGGGTAATATTTCAAAATAACAATGCAATATTCATCAATCCATAGAAATCAAAGATCCTTCCATTTAATGTACAATTGGAATGAAAGATATTCAAACAGTCATGTGTTCTCTAGTTGTGTCCCCAATCCTAATTATTGTCTTACTAGCTGTCAATGCCTTAATGAGGTGACCTTCAACCCTCCTATCACCCTTGACAGTCTACTACCTAGTTCATCCCCCTCTTTCCAGCACTTACTATCTCTATGTGAGGGGTCACAGCCTTTTGGTTGCATGAGGGAAGTGATATGCTATCTCAGGTGGTGATCTACTACTATTACAAACCCAGAAACCCTCACTGTCACAGAGGATGGATTTCCACCTCCCTTGCTACCCATAAACATTACTTCACTATCTCGTTGTTGCCAGAGTTAACTCTAAACGAGCCCTTGCTTGCCTCGAAACCCCAAACCATACCTCAAGATGATTTCCTGCCACATACAAACCTTAGGGGTGATTCGTTACTACAAACAAGCTCTTAGAGGTGGTTCGCTGCCACAATTGATACCTTAGATTGATATGTTGTCATCAACAGTGCCTCAGAGGCATCTTGCTATCTCAGAATTGCTTCATAGGCATATTGCTACCACAGTTAAGCCTCAGATTTAATGTGTTGCTATAGATAATGCCTTAGAGATAGGCCAACGCCTCAGATAATATCTCAGGGATGATTCAATGCCCAGATAACTCCTCAAGATAGTTTGCTGCCACAGTTAGTGTCTATTCGATCATTTATATAACAACATTCAGAAGTTGGAGTAAAGTGAGAGATTGCAGAAAATTAAATGAAAGTCTAGCTGGTTGACTCTCTGCAATTATGGATTGAAAACATTAGAAACTAAGATCCATATTTAAAAGAGAATTAATCATGTCTAGCTCACTGAGCGAAATCAAGATTGGGAGTGCTAGAGTTGCTTTAGATGGAGTCATCCTTGTGGGCTTTTTGGTTTGGCTAGTTGTCTTCTTAAGTAGCCCAGGTACATGATTGACTACGCCTTTTAATCATGCTCTTCAATATGCCTTTGATGGCAAGGGCTAGATGCTCGCTAGCTTTACAAAAGAAGAGGGTATACTAAAGGCCCGGAAGACAGAGTAACGCCTATCCCTCAACATTTATGATATCTGTAACTAGGTAGCCATGGATGTAGCATCCATCGAGAAGGGTAGCTACCACTGTGACAACATATGGATCACTTCATCTTCCTTCTATTGTAAATTATGAGATGCTTTAGAAGAAGGGATTATGATTATTATCAGAATCAAACCACCCCACACAACCCAACCCAACCCAACCCACTATATATTCACACTAGTGAAACCAACGAGGTTCCATATATGGTGCTCAAAAAACAAACAATGTTCCTAACAAACAAGCATCATTTTGTATATAAATTATTTAAATAAATTATCATTAGTTTATATTAAACTATAAAATCAACATTTGAAAAGAAATATATATTAAGCATATTAAGCATGCATGGAAACTACTAATCGGAGTCCAAAGAATTATTATGGTAGATGAAGCGATATGGTGTGTTGCCTTAGAAGAGCACCAATATGCAATAAAGAACCCTCGAATATGTTGGGAAAATGAAAATACATAAATAATGAAGAGTACTAGTGGCAGAGAGGGTATAAAAACCTAGAATTCTATTTGTGCTCCCGAGAAAATGGTTGAAAACCCTATTTTTCAGACCTAAGACAACCTTGTAAATACTACTGGCTAGGGAAGGAAGAGTCACATTGATATAATGTTGAGGACATAGATAGAAGATTTATAGTGATCTCTTCATCAAACTCTAATATAATCATGTATAAACCCTTCATATTTACTACAACATTTAACAAAACAACAATATTAATTATAACAATATAGCATGAGAGAGAAAAATAGAGAATTGTACTTGGGTAAATATGGCACTTGATCGAAATAATCAATGAATATGTTGTACAAATGAGTGTGCATGAATTTATTCACATCCTTCTAGGGTTGCGCGCTACTGTGAAAAGGGAGACTAAGCCAACCTAGTCATAAATAATAAAGTGGGTAACTTTCCCATATGTAAGCAAATTATGGTGCTCAAAAAGCAAGCATTGTTCCTAACAAACAAACATCATCTTTTATATAAGTTATTTAAGTAAATTGTCATCAGTTTATATTAATCTGTGAAATCAACATTTGAAAAGCAATGCATATTAAGCATATTAAGCATGCATGGAAACTACTAATCGAAATCCAAATAATTATTATGGTAGATGAAGCGATATGGTGTGCTACCTTAGAAGAGCACCAATATGCAATAAAGAACCCTGAAATATGCTGGAAAAACAAAGACACATAAAATAATGAAGAGTACTGGTGGTAGAGACAGTATAAAAACCTAGAATTATGTTTAACCCTCCAATATAGTTAACCACCCATGGAATAAGTGAATTCCAATGAATACCAATGTAGTGAATGCCCATGAGCTCTAGTTTCATCAATTCATGAGTAAATTTTGGTGTCGTATTCAATCAATCCACTCGTCAAGCCCTTGTGAACCATGCCAAGTTGTTTTACATAACTTATGAAGGTTTCACAACCTCTATGGTAGGTTATGGTTATACATGGATGCATAGGTTACAAATTTGTCTCTTGACCTAACCCATAATGCCAATTTCATGCCTCATATTTCTCAAAGACCCAAGCTACATATATCATGGCTTGGTATTATACTTATGCACAGACTTGTGGAGATTTGAGATGTTCAAAGGATAATGAATCATATTTCTACAACACCCCTCTAGAACCAAGGATTAAAATGACACAGTTTATATTGGGAAGTGTACCCATGAGCCTAGGGATAATAAAGGATAATATATTAGGGAAACTTATATACATAATGCTAGAGCTAGGACAATTCCCTATATTGTTGAGAAAGATAATTTCCATATTATATGTGATTTTATCTTTCTGGTAAAATCAAGTTGTGTGCGATATGGACCTATTTCATGCTAAAGAATTAGAGTCTAGTGCCAAACACATGATCACATATCCAAGCAATAGATCATCCCAGTGCGTCTCCTAGAATGGTAGATATCAATTGACACAATGTGGCCATTTATTGCAAAGAAGTTGAATTATATATAGATTAGCCAATGGGGTGTGCATTTTCATAAAAGGATGACCAAATTTCTCAAAACACACCCAAAGGAACTAGGATTGTTACAATGTTGTATGTTGGGTTAGGGTGCAACACTATCATGTTATAAGACACAATTGCATATAAAAGGTTATATTCCATTATTAATTTTAATTGTGATGCTAATTTACAACTAATGATTGAATTTTTTGCATTACAACACTAAAAAGAAAATATATTTGAGTGAAGAAAATGGAAGCAACATCACAAGAAAAACCCAATATGGTATGACGTCCTCTTAAAGAAACTACCCATGTCAAATTTGAGGAATATAAAGAGAGGATGAATGTAGAAAACCCCCTAAATCTTGCAGAAATGGTGAGGATCCTAAAGTATAAACACTCCTAAATCTTGTAGAAATAGTGAGGATCCTAAAAGAAATACTCTAAAGCTACATGATAGATAATGAAAGGATAATCCAAGATAGAGAAAGACAGTTAGAATTAAATGCATTGTTGCTAGAAAATCTATCTGAAATTCAGAAGCAATTGCAACAAAGAACTAATGATACCAATGATTATTTTCAAAGATAAAGATTCGTTGAGAGGTTAAAAAAACACATATTATCTACAAATAAAATGAGGAAAATCACCTCCATAAAAAGACACCATGCCAAAACGATAGATACATATAGTAACAAGTCGTTATTTAATTTGTCTAAGGTTGGGATAGTCAATTCATATGATTCTATTGGAAATGGTTCCAAGAGTGAATTACATAAGAAAAATAAAAATAAGCATTCTTGAACTATGTTGCATGTATATTTCCAAAAGGCTAGGCCACCCACCTTCTATGGTGAATAAAGAAATGCAAAAAGACAAATGTTTGATTATTGAGATTAAAGAAATACTTTATTGTTTATGAATTTAGAGGAATATGAATGCCATAGTGAAAATATTCCACATAACTAGAAGGGCTTCCATACAGTGGGAAGACACATCATAAAATGAAATTGTGAGAGGAATATCACTTGGAAGAAATTTCGTCTAAGTTTGCAATTACTATCACTATGTGCCATATATTAGGGATGAGAAAGTGAAAATTAAACATTTTCTCAATGGACTATCTCTGTCCTATGAAGATCATATAAAATTTGATGAGTTCAAGGTTATAGATGATACCAAAAAAAATTCCAAGTACTATTATCAATAATATAGGAGTAAAAAATATTTGTAGAAGCCATGTGTTCTAGACATATTTGGGCACTGAAACCCCAATCACATATGTCAATAAATAAAGGGCTCTTAAGCCCCTAAAAGTGTTGTTTCAAACCCTAAAAGATCATGGTCGACTGATTACATCATTTCCCAGAAGTTCCACTTGAAAAACCACTCAGAACTAGTCAAAACCAGACCATAGAGGCTACTCCTTGGTCAAGTTGCGATGCATCTCACCTGCTACACACAAGAGGTGCAATGCATACTAAAAAGGCCTTCTGTAGGGTGCGATGAGCAAGAGTAGACAAATGGCAGAGACAGTTTGCTAAGTGTAAACCCAGAGAATCTTATAGATCTTCTCATATGACACTTGCCTCTCTAAATTTGCCTAGGGATGAGTAAGAGATCATGAAATCTCCAAGTGGAACCAAGAACTATGAGTGAAATGACACTAATAAAAAACCCAAAAGATGACTCACCCCTCTGCAAACATCTATATATGGATCCCTCATCTGAGAGATCTAGAGGCTGGAATTTAGTAATTTGTAAGGAAGTGTCGTTGGTTTCCGTTTGATAAGAACATTGTATTTGTTGGGTGATATTGCTTTTCATGAGGTGAAGAGGGATTTCATGCTTGGAGGATGATGTTGGATCAGACAGCTCGGTTGTAATCCTCTCTTCTACTTTTACTATCAATAAACCTATTTTGAGTTTTCCTCCATATACTTGTGTATTTGTGAATGCAATTGTATGGTTAATGTACTTCTAATTATGCATTGTTTATGGTATTATAGATCTCTATTCTTTGATGGTGTTTTGTTGCTTTGTCTCTACAGGTGTTCTTTAAAGGGGGACAAGTGAGAAAGCAGTGGCAAGCTCTATCAAAGGAGAGATGAAACAAGAAAGGAGCCAAGCGAAAGATTAAGGTTGGTGCTCTTTGTTTCTCTCTTATCTATCATACATAAAAGAAAATGCAAGTTACTTTGAATTGTTTGTTTCTAACATAGCTACTCGTCTTAGTGGGACTAGCAGATCGAATAGACACTAGTTTTCCCGGAAAAAAAATGGCAACTCCACTATGGAACAAATATTTTGTTTGTTTGTTACTATTGTTTACTTTATAAACTACAGATGGAGCCTAAATTTAAGCTAGCTAGCCTTCGAACTGATTTTGATATGCAACTGCAAAGTAGATCAATGCTGCTTCAGTCAATATCTGGGTTGGTTTATGAACTAAACATCTGACTTGCAAACATCCTATGTGTGCTTGTGGTAGCTCATTAACCTCATAATATTATACCCCTATAATTTTTTTTTACTGTCTCATAGCTCAGCCTAAATTACTGAACTCAGCTGCAAATTTTGAATGAAAACCAAGCTCAGTTTCATATCCTAGTCCATCGCACTGTCTCTAATTGGCAATATGGATGCATCGCAGCTCCCGTGTGTTGTAGGTGAGATGCATCCATGTTTCCCTTAAGGACATGTGTGATGATTGAATGCGACTGTTTCCTTCTCTGGGATTTGGTTTTTCCTCCTTGTTTTTAGTTCTATTAAGTAGTTTTGCTGCTTATGATCAGTATATCATTGTTGACGCCTTCTTCCTTTACATTATTCAACCTCCATTAATCAGGAATTGTGAATGTTTTTTATGTATTTTTCATTGTTTATAGTCCTCCTTTGCAAAGAGTATCTTAATCGAATTGTCATATTTTGATTCAAAAGTTTTGAAATTGTCATTGTGAGTCGAAAAGAAGAGTGTTGTAAAGTCTTCCTCTTCTAGAGAGTCAATTGTACTTTTTCCATTGTATTTGATTTGAATTGTCAGTGTTTGAAGTGTCGAAAGCAGTTTTCCATTCTAAATTGAAAGTGTCGTCTTAGTCTTCCTTTCATTTTGAAAAGAAATTGTTAAAGTGTCATTTTGAAGAAAATAGTTCAAATCTACTTAGTTTTCCTTTTTGGCATTCACACATTAAGGACACAAAAAAAAAAAATACATGCATGTGCATTTGCATTTAGACAGCAAGTGGAAAATGTTTTAGGAAAAAGCACATTTAGTGTGTGCTCTCTATTCTTTGTTGAAATAATTGTACTCTTCTTTCCTTAGTAGCTAGGATTTTCATTGCTAAATGAAAACAAACGACTGTTTATCATTTTAGATTGCATATTTAGGAATTTTACATCTGCATCATGCGCTGAACCTTGAAAGGCAAACTTCTTAAAAAATATCAACTCTAAAATAAACCTCAATGAACATAAAAACTCTTTGGAACCTAATGCACAACATCTAGAAGTCTAGGCTAGAGACGTATTCTAGTGTTGTAAATCCTGGTAACTATAATTTTCATCGAAGGTTAGGTGATTCCTCCTCTTTGGTACGACAAGTGCCAATACGGACTTGTGCTCCCCGTATCGTCAAGTATATATTGAGAGATCACAATAGGAAAATATTCTTTATCCTTAGTAAGCTCTGTCTGTGGCCCTATCAATCGCAATGCATTGAACACAACATTCGGGAAGATTGACTGTTATATGTAAAATCCTTGGTAATTTCTCTTTAATTTACCACCAATATGTATATTGCAGTTTTGTGATTGATTTGGTAATCCCTCTGTCTAGATTTCCAGAGTAGTCACTTTGTTTCCTTTTTGACTCCCTAAAAGAAAGGGTTCATCTGAGCACTTGTCACTTCAGGCTCATTAAAAATCGAAGGCGACTAGAGTCACCTTTAGTTTTTTCTTCACTCTTAAAAATTGAAAAATCAAGCTGTGTCAAAGCGTCATAAAATTTATTTAATTTGGAATAATATTTTCCCATTTTTAATTTTGAGTTGATCAAGTAATCCACAATCATGGAAGAAAGTAAAACAAAACCCTGTCGTTCGCGGAGGCTAGTGAGTCAACCATCTTTGCCGTTGGAAACGAAACCATTCCGAGTAAAACGGTCTTGTTTAACTGAGTTCATCTCTCCTGGTTTATTTGAAACTTGTGTTTCAACATCATCAGAGACTACAGTTACTTCGATCATTTCTGGTACATTTGCCTTTACAAGAGAAGTTCCATGGTTACAAGAGGACATTAGAACTGATCCTAGTGTAATGGTAAACACCTCTATACTTGAAACAACCCCATTTAGAGCTGATCTAGAAATTGAAGTTCACTCACCTGAACATCTAGGAGTTGACTTCTATAATTTAGAAGGTGTTACCTCTCCAGTATCTGTCGTTGTAGGAAATATACCTTCTTCAGCCCCTGAAATGTTTTACAGGCCTGGAAGTCTACCTCTTCCACCTGGACTAATTTCTATAGAAGAAGTTTTAGAGGATCCTCCATCCAGTGATCCGTTGCATTTTGGAGTTGGGATCCACTTATACCCTTCTGTTCCCGAAGTTAGTTCTTTCAATCATCATTCATCGCAAGTTCCTGTCGAATTGCTATGAAATCTTTTGGATAGACTAAATATATCTGAACAACCATCGACATCTAGGACTGTGTTATCAGACACAGCCATAATAGGACTTCCTACTACCACTCCTACAATGTTTGCTAGCATACCATCTATCCCAACTAGTTGTCAATCACTAGATGGAGTCCACCCAGGGACTGTTTCGATGACATGGTCTGTTCCCATTGGTTCCTCTGGGATCCTATCTAGCATTTCTTATGTTGAAGCTCAGCAAATTGAACTTGCATACCAGTTTCAATTTGGGTAGCCCAGTATTCAAAGACCCATCTATCCTTTGAGCACTGGATTGCCACCATACGGGGGTAGTATGCTTTTTCATTGTTCCCTCGTGGAGAATAACCATATGAGAGATCACAACAAAATTCAGGTCAAACTGGAATTACATCTGGTGGTTGGATACCAATACTGCGTCAACAACGAAGGGTTGTATATTCAATACAACCAACCCAACCTGTGTCAAATATTACCACTACGCCTGCTATTATGACCGTGTCACAAGTACAAGCACAACATGTTTTATGTCAACCTCAAATATCTTAGGTTGCAATACAATAGCCTCTTGTCTCTACGACTCTGCCACAATCTTAGATTAGTGCTTCCTTAACCAGAATGACTCAGGCTCAAATAGGTGTTATGACTCTGCATCTTGGTCAATCATCCAGTATTGGGTAGTAGCAAATGGTTCAACAACCATGGTTGGTGCAATATCAACAACCCCAATTCCAACAAGTTTATAGAGAACCTGAGCAACAAGGCACTTTAGGTAATGGACAACTGCATTTTCAAAGTGGTAATCAACAACCATACTATAATGTTTATGCCCATTAACCTTATCAAAGTTATTAGAATTAGGTACATTATGCTGGTATGAAAAGACCTATTGTTTATGCAATCCCATCATATCCTGGGTATGCTTCGCCAAACCTGAATGAGAAGTTTCCCTTTGTAGAAACTCTGGAGTTACCAAATTTGAATCAGTTATTGAATGATCCAATTGCTTATGCCCCTTGGTGGCTACCGATTCCTCATAAACTTCCCTCAGATATTCCTAAATTCAATGGAAATCCAGGTGAGGATCCATCGAATCATGTAATGAACTTTCATTTGTGGTAGTCATCCAACACCCTCAATGATGATTCGATTAGGCTTCGCCTTTTCTAGTGAACACTAACTGGTCTGGCAGCGAAATGGTACATCGAATTTCCTAGAGCTTCATTCGACAATTTTAGCACTCTTGCCACTACCTTTTTAACCCACTTTTAGTTACCTATAAGGTACAAAATGGGAATGGAACTCCTTACCAACTTTAAACAAACAATAGCCACTCACATATCTGATCATATTCATGAGTGGTAATGTCATCGTCGAATGGTAAAGACGTATGTTCCTGATCAGCTTCTAGCTGAGTGGTTTATTAAGTCATTATTACCTTCTATTACAAAATATGTGGCTAAAGGAGGAGCCGTCACTGAAGAGCAAGTTATTGCTCGTGTGCAATATTTAGACTTGATCTATACTCAGTCTAGCATGCTCTATGACAAAATTCTTGATGCCCCTAGACTGGAATTTTCCATTCCTCCACCTCCTAAATCAAACAAGGACACTCATGCAGGTGATGGTGTGATTGGCACCTCAAGTACGCAAACCGCAAAGGCTTCATCTGGTAAAGCCCTTGCAGTTTCTAGTAAAAAAGAAAATGACAAAATTCTTGCCTCAGAGGTTAATGCCATGTCTTCCGACAAAGGAGAAGAACCGAAGCAACTAGGGGTCAAGAAGAAAAGGAAAAACAAGAAGAAGAAATAGGAAGATACACCTCCTGAAAAATCTTCTTAAAACCCTACTAGGCAAAAGAAACCAGGTCAACCATGTTTCATATGTGATGGGGACCATTAGATGAAAGATTGTCCACATCGAGCTGAGATCATGAAGATCTTGAAAACTTTAAGTACCTCAGTAGTATTGACTGATCCGTTTCCAAACCCAGAAGCCAATCTGGTTGCTATTGATCATACTTCCCCATCCCAAGTGCTTATGTTTTCCATTTTGAAACAACAAAACAATGCTTTGATATCGACGAAGAATAAAGATTACGGGAATCCACAGATGTCGAACAACAAGGCTACAGATCAACCTAGTAGTTTGACAACAACTTTGTTAGAAGTTGTGCCATCCATCATTCCTGAACTAACAATAAAGCCGCCAAAGGGAGTAGTACATAAACCGACATTTAATCCTCATACTCAAGCAGCAAAAAATTATAATATAGTAGAGGATCTGTCTCAATTTCCATATTCTATGTCGACACTTGAAGTACTACAGAATTGCCCCTCCCAAAAGAAAGCCTTGTTATCAGCAATAGGTGGGATTGACCCAACAGATTCCAATCTAGTGGCCTTTAACCTCAAGGGATATGAACCTCAGTTACCAGCCCAACTTTCCTTCCTTATACAGGTAAAAGCCCTCAACAAAATTGTTCATCGAACAACCATTGACGAGGGCGCATCTACCTATATAATGTCAATGAGTTGCTGGAAAACTTTAGGCTCACGACCCTTGTTGCGATCATCAACAACATTAAAAGCGTTCGATGGAAGGACATACACCCCATATGGGATATTTAGTAACTTGCAAATTGAATTAGGGGGTTAAGGCAATAGAAATTGAAGTCGAAGTTATCGATTGAATTCTCGATTACAATATCCCACTGGGAAGGCCCTAGATTTATGTTATGGTTGTTGTTGTGTCAACATATTTTAGAAAGATTGCATTTCCCTTTCAAGGCAGAATTACAATTGTTGACCAACTAACCTTTTTCCCCAATAGTTCACAAGCTACGGGAAGCATTCCAATGATCCATGGAAGCTCTCAATTGCTTCAAAACATCGGAGTAGGCCTCCTAAGAGACCCTGCCTTAATGGCTACTTTTGCACTCTCGCCTCTGAGTAATCTAGTGGAAGTGGCCACTGTGGAAACCTGTAATATGCTATCTTCTACATCAGCAAAGATTAAGAAGATTTCCAAACATTTTGTTAGCATGGATTATCGCTAGGTATTGCGTGCAAGCCTTATAGAAATTTTGTAGCAATCAATTTTCTTGGCCTAGGTGGCAAGCCCAAATCAACACTCATCGAGTGTTCAGATAGATGGGTCTCTAGAATATGGCACCTCTTCAGATCCTTGGTCACGTATACATTCTATAGACGAAGGAATCATTCAGTTGATGATGATAGGAGATGCACTATGGGAATATTACCACCATCGTTCCCATATTCAATATAACAACGAAGATTATTCTAGTGACCTTAATCATCCTTCAATTTTTTATTTTCTATCAAATATTGTAAAACAAGGACCCTGGGAGCAAAATTCCAAGTCGAGTCTTTCACTTGATCTCGTAAAAGAACCTTCTTTCCATCCACCTGATAACCATGAGTAGTCTGGTGAATGTAATGAAGCTTGGGGGGCATGCACCTAGTTGTAAAGATAAGTTTCCTTGTAGGTTATGTGATTGGTCTATCACACCAATCGGTCACACCATTCACCTTTGTCTTTTCTGGACGAAGTCGTCCTACTTCACCGCAGTGATTTCCATCTGGTTACAAGAGACTATGCTGGGGGCATTCAAATCACATGAGTAGTGTTACTACAAGGTTCAAGCTCATTAAAAGATAAACCCGCCACTGAGCATAGTTTGTAAAGATTCAAGCTCATTAAAAAATGAATCCACCCTCGGTAAATAACCTTTTTGATTGCATTACTATCAGTATTTTGTGCCTTGGTTGTGTTCTTACCATCATCTCCATTATTTTGACCAATCATATGCCTCCGCTTGATTTTTTAGCCTTCTAAGGAACAATTGTGATGAGTGATTCTGTTAGCCACCCTCCTTACGCTGACGTGTTTGAGAAATTCCAAACTTACCTAGAACTAGTTGCTACCCAGAAACATCACTCGTTCCTAAAAAACGAGTCTCTTTTAAGCTCTTTTTAGACTCGTAAAATATGAAAATATTTTCCAACTACTGGCCTTTCCAGCTTGTTAAAGTAAAGTGAAATTCCATCCCTCCTCTACATTTAAATCTTTTTGGACGTAATGGATCATTCCACAAAAAGATCGATCAGTTGTCTTTTTTGGCTCACTAAAATTATCAAAAAGTCATCCCTTTTGTATTATTTTATACTTTTTCAGACTTAATGGATTATGCCACGAAAAAGTATTATAGAGTTTCCTTTCCGTCTCTTTTCAGACTCTCTAAATATGAAAAGGACCGAGTTATCTTTGTTGTTAAACTCGTTAAAGCAATAGCGACAAACTTGTCCATCCGGACAAGAACGAGTTTCACTGTCTCTAGGCTCGGTAAAACATAGTGACAGGTTTGCTCGAAGGGAAAATTATAGACTAAGCATATGTTATCCTCCTGAAGCTT
Organism: Pinus taeda; assembly: GCA_000404065.3. Classification (NCBI taxonomy): domain Eukaryota; kingdom Viridiplantae; phylum Streptophyta; class Pinopsida; order Pinales; family Pinaceae; genus Pinus; species Pinus taeda. Next base: position 13,963 of record APFE030614925.1, on the reverse strand, counting down.
GACAAAAATAAAGAAGTACAAGTTAGCAATGACTAGGGAAAAGGAGAAGAAAACTTGAATAACTTCATTAGTAGTAGGTCACTCTTGAACATGACACTTTCACTCCATCACCATGATTGATCCGGGTTGGGTTATTCCGTTCATCAGTCACATCACCATTGGTCCTCTGTACCATCGATTTTTGGGGTTAATGCTACCAATCCATTACAATTTCACTAATATGTTCAACGGAATCCATTCATAGAATTCACTAGCCCAGCTAATGCCTCATCCAGTGCAATACCTTCACTCTCCAATTTTCATGACCGCCATTCCTGAACCTTGTATCATCACATCGTTTTCACCTCCAGAAAATCATTTGCTTCATTTCGTGTCAGAGATGTGGGATTCATGAAGGCCCTCCTATGATGGGTTACTTCTTGTTGACATCAGCAAATTATCCAAGAAGTTGACTTAGAAACAACCCTTTTAGTACTGTGAAGCTTGCATGCCTCAATGGCAAGTTTCTCACATCTGGTGACAAGTTTACATCAATGGCCTTCGACCGAAATATTTTACGTGGTGTTTGATATCGACTCATATATTCGCACCACGTGTATTGTATTGTAGTACCTTGAGGGTCATTATCATTATCGATTATTCCTCTCGCACCTATTAACAGCTTACATCATTGGCTGGTAATCAAGCAATGTCTTTCAATGTTTGACTTCAGAACATCTTTTCACATGGATCAACTTGTACATCAGGTGAATATTGAATGAGTTTGAAGACCTCGTATCTAGTTTCATCCATACGGGCTATAATATATTTAGGAAAATAAAGGAATCAAATGTACATGGAAGCTGCACAGATGATCATCCAAGCTAAGGGATGATGACTCTACATATAAAGAATCACCACTCTACAATCACAGATGGTTATATATTCCATGTACATGAAAATAAATTTATAAAAGTTGAGCATGGGGATGCTCACCTCAGCTAGATCATGAAAATAATATGAAGATAATGTATTGTATTGTATTTTATACAAGTCACCTTCCAGTTCGAAAAACCTCAGATCCTCATGATAAAGCATTTCACCCGACATCGGAAGATTTACGACCTCATTCTTTAGGGGGCAACTGTTATAGACATATTTGGGCACTGCAACCCCAATCACATATTTAGATAAACCAAGGGCTCTTAAACCCATAAAAGTGTTGTTTCGAACCCTAAAGGATCATGGTCAACTCATTACATCATTTCCCAGAAGTTCCACCTAAAAAACCACTCAAAACTGGTCAAAACTGGACCATATAGACTGCTCCTTGGTTAGGGTGCGATGCATCTCACCTGCTACACACAAGAGGTGTGATGCATACTGAAAAGGCCTTCTGTAGGGTGTGATAAGTGAGAATAGAAAAATGGCAGAGACAATTTGCTAAGTGGAAACCCAAATAATCTTCTAGAAACTTCTCATATGACACTTGCCTCTTTGAATTTGCCCAGGGATGATTAAGAGATCATTAAATCTCCAAGTGGAACCAAGAACTATTAGTGAAATGACACTAATAAAAAACCTAGAAGCTGACTCACCCCTCTGCAAACATCTATATATGGATCCCTCATCTCAAAGATATAGAGGCTAGAATTTGGTAATTTGTAAGGAAGTGTTGTTGATTTCTCTTTGAGAAGAACATTGTATTTGTTGGGTGATCCTTCTTTTCATGAGGTGAAGATGGATTTCATGCTAGAAGGATGATGCTAGATCACACAACTCGGTTGTAATCCTCTCTTCTACTTCTACTATCAATAAAGTTATTTGAGTTTTCCTCCATATACTTGTGTATTTGTGAATCTTATATTTTTGAATGCAATTGTATGGTTAATGTACTTTTGATTTTGCATTATTTATGGTATTATATATCTCTATGCTTTGATGGTATTTTTTTTCTTTGTCTCTACAGGTGTTCTCTAAATCGGGACAAGTGAGAAAGGAGTGGCAAGATCTATCAAAGCAGAGAGGAAACAAGCAAGGAGCCAAGCGAAATATTAAGGTTGGTGCTCTCTGCTTCTCTCTTATCTATCATACATAAAGGAAATCGCAAGTTACTTTGAAGTGTTTGCTTCTAAGATAGCTACTTTTCTTAGTGGGACTAGCAGATCAAATAGACACTAGCTTTCCCGGAAACACCATGGAAGAAGAAATACAAAACTTCCTTGAAGGAGAATAGATTCAAATCACAATAATGCAAGACTTTAGGAAAGGGTACCAAGATGAGTTTCTTAGCCAAGAGAAAACTATAATAGAATCTGAATAACCCTATGCAAATTGGATCTAAACTTATATAAATCTCAAAGTAAAATGCATTTTGATTTTAATCACAATAGAAAGATATAAGTGTGAAAAACTACTAGATAGTTACTTGCAAAACAAGAAACAAGAGAGAATAAAACCACTAAGAAATTAACTAATGAACGAGAGAGACAATTCAAATTTCTAATGAAACCTAATAATATGTTATCGATGAACATGAATGCAATATATAGACTATGCTAGAGACCAATTAATTCAAATTAGGTTTGGGTTCCATGTGCATGCACTTAGTATAATTCAAAAGTACTTTCCCTAGTTGGAAAACACGTTAAATTATACTCACAAACCCAAAATTGGAAAAATATCCTAAAAATAGAGTGAATGAAAATTAGTGGGATTACATATCCTCTGTAACTGAATAATAACTCTTACATGCATAATACTAACTAGTTAAATTTTGTTAAACTCCAAAATAGGACTAAAATTCAATTAACAAGGGGAGGAGAGAGAAAAAATGAGCACTAACTAATACAAAGTAGGCACTAAGTGCATACTCACTCTAGGAATATCTATACATGAGGTAGGATGAATTTATGGATTGGAATTACCCATTTCATCCTACAACGAATTTCAAGTCATGGCCACATGTAATCAACACTCAATAAAAATAGAAAACCCTACAAAATAAAAAAATTTCAAAATGATATGGAATGTGTAGTATTTAATTAAAAGTGACAATATGTTTCCATAATAATATATGGAATAAGGTATAATTATGACCAAATTATAGGTCCTAATGAACTAGTGAGTGCAATGTACCCAACATCCCCTTGAATCCCAAGTAGGGAGTATGCTAGTGGATGAGTAGTAGGGAGTATGCTAGGGAGTATATAAATATTCTAAATAAATTATCATCAGTTTATATTAAATTGTGAAATTAACATTTGAAAAGAAATGCATATGAAGCATGCATTGAAATTACAAATCGGAGTCCAATGAATTATTATGGTAAATGAAGCGATATGATATGCTGCCTTAGAAGAGCACCAATATGAAATAAAGGACACTGAAATATGTTGAGAAAATGAAAAGACATAAAATAATGGAGAGTACCAGTGGTAGACAGGGTAGAAAAACCGAGAATTGTGTTTAACCCTCCAATATAGTCTACCACCAATGGAATAAGTGAATTCCAATGAATGCCAATGCAGTGAATGCCCATGACATCTGGTCTCATCAATTCATGAGTTAATGTTGGTGTGGGATTAAGCCAATCCACTCATCAAGCCCTTGTGAACCATGCCGAGTTGTTTTACATAACATATGAAGGTTTCACAACCTCTATGGTAGGTTATGGTCATGCATGGATTCATAGGTTACAAATTTATCTCATCACCTAACCCATAATGCCAATTTCATGCCTCATACTTCACAAAGACCCAAGCTACAAATATCATGGCTTGGTATTATACCTATGCACAGATTTGTAGAGATTTGAGATGCTCAGACGAGAATCAATAATATTTCCATAACAACCCTCTAGAACTAAGGATTAAAATGCTACAATTTATATTGGGAAGTGTACTCATGAATTTGGGGATAATAAAGGGCACTAGATTAAGGAAGCTTATATAGGCAATGCTAGAGCTAGGACCATTCCCTATATTGTTGAGAAAGATAATTTCCATATTATATGTGATTTTGTCATGCTGGTAAAAGCAAGTTGTGTGTGATATGGACCTATTTCATGCTAAATATTTAGAGTTTAGTGCCAAACACATGATCACATATCCAAGCAAAAGATTATCCTAGTACATCTCCTAGAATGGTAGATATCAAGTCACACAATGTGGCCATTTATTGCACAGAAGTTGAATTATATAGCAATGAGCCAATGGGGCATGCATTTTCATAAAAGGATGACCTCATTTCTCAAAACACACCCAAAGGAACTAGAATTGTTACAATGTTCTATGTTGGGTTAGGGTGCAACATTATCATTTTATAAGACACAATTGCATATAAAAGGTTATACTCCATTATTAATTTTAATTGTGATGCTAATTTACAACTAATGATTGAATTTTTTACATTAAAACACTAAAAAGAAAATATAATTGAGTGAAAAAAGTGGAAGCAATATCACAAGATAAACCCAATATGGTATGGTTTCCTCTTGAAGAAACCACCCATGTGAAATGTGAGGAATATCAAGAGACGATGAATGTAGAAAAACCCCTAAATCTTGCAGAAATGGTGAGGATCCTAAAGTAGAAACACTCCTAAATCTTGCAGAAATAGTGAGGATCCTAAAAGAAATACTCTAAAGCTACATGATAGATAATGAAAAGATAATCCAGGAGAGAGAATGATAGTTAGAATTTAATGCGTTGTTGCTAGAAAATCTATCTGAAATTCAGAAGCAATTGCAACAAAGAGCTAATGATACCAATGATTATTTTCAAAGATAAAGATTTGTTGAGATGTTAAAAAACACATATTATCTACAAATAAAATGACGAAAATCACCTCCATAAAAATACACCATGCTAAAAGGATAGATACATCTAGTAACAAATCATTATTTGACTTGTCTAAGGTTGGGATAGTCAATTCATATGAGCTTCTCAGAAATGGTTCCAATAGTGAATTACATAAGAAAAATAAAAATAAGCATTCTTGAACAAAACTTCCTTGAAGGAGAATAGATTCAAATCACAATAATGCAAGACTTTAGGAAAGGGTACCAAGAGGATTTTCTTAGCCAAGATAAAGCTATAATATAATATGAATTACCCTATGCAAAGTGGATCTAAACTCATATAAAGCTCAAAGTAAAATGCATATTGGATTTTAATCACAATGGAAAGATATAAGTGTGAAAAAAAGCTAGATAATTACTTGCAAAAAAAGAAACAAGATAGAGTAAAACCACTAATAAATTGACTAATGAATGAGAGAGAAAACTCAAATCTCTAATAAAATCTAATAATATGTTATTGATGAACATGAATGTAGTATATAGACTCTATTAGAGACCAATTAATTCAAATTAGGTTGGGGTTCAATGTGCATGCACTTAGTATAATTCAAAAGTACTTTCCCTAGTTGGAAAACATGTTAAATTATACTCGCAAACCCAAATATACCATAAAAATAATCCCGATGCCTACAACTATACTAATGCCTACAACTATACCAATGACTACAACTATGCAAGGAAAATAATACCAATGCCTACAACTATGCAAGGAAAATACATCAAATTGAAAGGAAAATACCTATGCAAAATAAAGCCATTGCCGTGTTCATTGAAACTTCTAGCTCAGCTTCCAGTTCCTTTAAAAGATAACAATGAAAGCCCCAACATATAAAAACTAAAACAAGTTGGCACTAAAATGATTTTCAGCCTCTACACCAAAAACATTTCAATGGTTTCAGCTGGCTTGTTTGCATCTTAAGCCATCCAGTTTCCATTTTAAGATGGCCTAGCTCACTGTTTCCTGTTGTTTCCCACTCACTCGGCCCATGTCTCCCAATTTTCCTAAGAATTAAGCTCTTAATATCTATCTCCCGACACCCACGAATAAACGAGTATGTGCTTTGATGCCTGAATGCTAGTAAGGGGTATAACTGTTGGGCCTCATGCCCTTAATTTTCATCACAGAAACCCTCATCTTGTGGCTCTCAAACCCTAAGAAACTCTCAAACTCTCATCTCATGGCTCTAAAACATTGGTGTTTATCTCTCCATTTTCTCGACAAAACCTCCATTCTAATGGGGCAAACTAGGCGCTCCCTCTATGCATAAATTATGATACTCCTTAAACAAGCCACCACCATCTGTTGTGCTTATTTATAGAACGTTAGAATACTATAGAGAGGGAATTCATTCTGACACAAGCTTAGAATCACTTCACTCCAGGAGAATATTATGCACAATAAACATGCCCAATGGCAGTATGACCATCTTCGTGAATCAAATATAGCTGCAAACATTTCTCAAGCATTTCCAAGAGAAAATCCTTGTGTTCCTTGAAATCCTCTCTGTTCCTTTAAACCCTATCTGTTCCTTGTAACATTCCTTATTCTTATAGATACTTATGAATACAAATTACGGATTTGCCAAAATTTGTTCAGGAGTCCAGCTGTGGGTGCTCTCACAGTAAAACCACAAGTTAAACGCTTCTCTCACAGGAATACCACACCTTCGATCTTCAATTTCTTTTCCAAGAGAAAATTCCTCTATTCCTTGAAACCCTCTATATTCCTTGAAACCCTCTCTATTCATTGTAACATTCCCTGTTCTTGTAGATATTTATGGATACAAATTACAAATCTGCCAAAATTTGTTCGGGAGTCGAGACATGGGTGCTCTCGCAATAAAACCATAGGATACCACACCTTCAACCTTCAAGTTTGTATCGTGCCATGTTCAATTACAAATCAAAGATTCAATATATACCAAATTACATATATATATGTTCGGGAGTCTAGACGTGGGTGCTCTCACAGTAAAACCACAAGATACCAGACCTTCGACCTTCAATTTTGTATCATGCCTGTTCAATTAAAAATTACAGATTCAGTATATACCAGATTATATAAATATATATATGTTTAGGAGTCTAGATGTGGGTGCTTTCACAGTAAAACCACATGTTACCACACCTTCGACCTTCAATTTAACCGAAATTTATGAAACACTCGATTTGTATATTTTCCATAATAATTGAAATAATTATTTTTTACTTAACTAAAAATACATATTTATCTAATATAATTCATTGAAAGTCGATATTATTAAATATCAAATTTATTTTTATCAACATTACAAGTATATGTCATTAAATATCAAATTTACATAATTTTTGAATTATTAAGTACATACTAAATTTAAAGTGGGTTTATTTATGAATAATTTTAATGATATACAATTTAAATCAAAGAAATAGTTAATTTAAAAAAAAAAATACAAAGCCCCAAGGGTTAGCTCAGTTGGTCAAAAACCGTGCCTCGCCATCGAGAGGTCACAGGGTCAAATCTACCTGAAGCCCTTGGGGTCAGGTCTTGCAGTAGGCTGAGGGGCGATTTAGCCTAGCTATCGCCCATATTTTTCCGTGGACGTAGCGATCACTCACTGACTAGGGTGCTCGTGAACCACATGAAAAAAAAAAAAGAGGTCTCTTCGGAGACATCCGATAAAATTGGAACAATACAGAGAAGATTAGCATGGCCCGTGCCCAAGGATGACACACACAAATTGAGAAATGGTCCAAATTTTAAAAAAGTCCACAAGGGGTAGCTCAAGTGGCAATGGCCGTGGAGATTAAGTCTCACCGAACCGGAGATCTTGGGTTCGATTCTTGTGCTACCCTCCCCAGAAATGGGGTGAATAATGGACATGTAAAAACTTGAAAATGAGAAGGTCCTATTGAAGCTTACAAAAGAAAAAAAAAACAATTTTATATCCTATGATATGGTATTGATGGAGTATGAGAGAATTTTTAGAATGCTTTGGAGAAGAGTCCCTAAAAAATCATTGCCAAATAATTATGAATTTAATACTTGAATTTCATGAAAAATTATTGACAAATAATTATGAATTTAATACTTCAATATCATGAAACTTTTGGTTAGGAAAATATGATTAAATCTTATTTTGTTTTATTTTCCTTATTTTTTCTAGGTATATATTTGAAAGTATAAATGTAAATTATGTAGTAATTAGAGTTAATAATTTGGAATTATATGAAAAGGTTTATCAAAATTTTTAAATTCATAGATTCAATTACATACTATCATTTTTATTATTTTCAAGTAATTAAGGTATCAAAACCAATGAGTTATGTTCTTATCTATATGCATTGCAAAACTAAGTCAATACTACCTAATTTAACTAGCATTTATTTTCAAATAATCAAGTTATAAAAACCAATGAGTTATGATGATATCTATGTGAATGGTAAAAGTAAGTCAATACTACCCAATTTAGCTAGCACTATAAATATTATTCAAAGACACAATGATCACCATTAAAATTTTGTTGAATACATATAGTTGCTTGTCATGTCTTCACTACTAAGTTTTGGTACAATTATAGAGTATCACATTGTGATGTAACTTTAGTCTAAATTATAATTTTTAAATTGAACCATCTATTACTATATACACTAAACATAATACAATGAACACAAGGTACCACTACTCATACTAACATGACAAATAATTGAGCTATCATACTAGTATGACAAATAATTGAGCTACCACTATAACAAAGAGACTTTCACTACCATGGACATAGATAAATTAGGGATTACCTTTTCACATGTTTAAACAAATATATAGATATAGTTTCCCATTGTTACTTTTGTCACACTACTTATGACAACACTTACTTTAAGACAATCTCCCCTTAACAAGAAGGACATGATTATTGAAGAAACCTAATTTAATAATATAAAAGAGAAACATATTTATTAATTGGGAAAAATATACTGACCATGGATCTATCGAGGGAGGAATAGGGTAATATTACTATAAGTTAAAACCTCTTGTACAATGTGAACTTTTGAAGAAATTTTTGCATCATATTTATCATCTCAGCACTTATAGATCTATGTGAGTTCTCTTAAAAATTTTTATCTTAATTGTTTTAAAACTAACATCGAACATTAATTCAAGTTGGCTATTCATTTTCCAAGGCATAGAACATGCTCGAGGTTCTTCAAAACACTTGGCATCCCTTGCTACATACCCCCGTGACCGAGTTGGGCAATTACCTACTAGGTTTCCATTAGTTAATTTAACTTCATTTGAAGATAGATTCAATGGTCATCATAGGTATAATTATTCTATCATTTCATTAACAAATATTATTGATGCAACTACACTTATCTTCTTAAAAGAAAATTGACAACATCAAAAGTAATGAACCATAAGATAGAACAATGAAATTATACTCCTAAGGTTAAAGATGCAACAACATAAGGAGTAAGGAGCCACATACATAACATCCCAACAAATTTAAGCCACATAAATTAGCTGAAGAAAGTTACTTGGAAAACTGAGCACTACAACACAACATAGAACTAGCTTCCTCCAATTCACCCCCGAGGAGAGATTTATTTACATGGATCAACTCTCCTTTTTGATCGCTTCAATGGGTATTTCATACCCTCTTTCATGATATGGTTTGCATTAGCGGCATACCAATTTTAGTGATCATTTTTATTCATTTGCCTAGGCTTTTCCCAAAAAGCTCTCCTTTATGTCCCACGAGGATTTTCATCATAAAAGCTTTCCCTTATCTCCCACAAGGATTTTATGTTTCTTCCTCACTTAGAATCTTTCTGGAGCTAAGTAACTTAATGGATATTTATCTCCAAATCCATTAATCTTATATAGATTTGGATCTAAAATTATTATCATGAAAGAATTATCCATTCCCATTCACCAATGGGGTTTGGCAAGAATAACATCTCTTGGTGTCTCGCTTTTCCAAGTGATTAAATTATTTTATCTAATAATAAAATGTTTACTTTCATTGTTACATATTAGACCTATCTTTTCTTAGCTTAGGTGAATATATTATTACATACAACAGAGGGGTGTTACATGATGATGATGATGATGGTTAATATCCACCAAGACCAAACATTGGTCTATCGGACCTGAAGAAACAAATTGTTTATTTTGATTTAAGATTTTATTCTTATGCTCAAAAAGCTTAGAGAGAACCCTCCCAAGATCACTATAATTTTGACATTGTAAAAGGGTAGGAAGGTCAGTATTGTAACAAATATTGTGAAAGTGAGATCTAATGTGGTTGTACGGTGGACACTCTAAGAGGAAGTGGTTTTCATCCTTGATGTTCCTATTCTCACATATATATGGCAGATCCTTTCCATCCATGGCATTTTAGTAACTGCCCAATGAAGTGTTTCACTATGGAGCTCATGAGAATTTTTTCTAATCTTTGCTATATTAGTTTTCTTCTTTGAGCTAGTTAAAATAGATAAAATAGAGAGATACTTTTGATCTTCTACGGCGTGGTTGATGACCTTCTTATAATAACTTAATTTTCTTCACATTTTTTAACAATATCTTTAATCTTATTTATGTTTTGGAATGCATCATTCTAGTTGATCTCCCAATAGTTTAAC